>JACXSJ010000474.1:206243-284527 GCA_014851325.1 Pentalonia nigronervosa | reverse complement strand
TCATTGCGAATAAACGCAATTGTATATTGTAGTTAATTCTAATTAGGTGGATAACTTATCGCGCTTAATAAGGTCATATTACCGATGTCTCGTAGAGTAGAGTGGAAATACTTCTATCGGAAGATAAAAATGCGGTTGCGATAAGGCTACACACGTATTGCTCGGTCGGGAGTCTAACACGAACTGATTCAAAATATTATACCGGTAATAAACAATATATTTTATAATGTTATTGCCTTAGTTATTCCTAATTTCATAGTTTTTTGAAGTTAATATTAAGTAATAAACATGTAATAAATGCAGACGAAAAACTGTATTATACAGGTTAAATTGGTATTGAGACTGAACAAATAGCAGTGACGTATTAAGGAATTTTTCATGGGGGCAGGGGTCCCCAAAGTTTTCCTAATATAAAGTTGTGAGGGGCAAAGCCCCCCTCACATTCCTGATAACATAGTGTAATAGGAATTCAATTTATTATGGTTCATAAGTAAAAAGGTAATCGTTTTATACTTATTTATTTTTGAAATATTAATTTTTTTCGATATTTAATCTATATGCAATAGGTACTCGGTACACATTTTGTACCTAGCTTATAACAACGTCCAACAGGCGTTAGAAATTTGAAGTAGATAACTGTGTAGAATACCAATGTTTACAACATTATGTGCTGCCTGTAATTACGTAAATTACCGGTCATTTATTTAAATTTGTATTGTATTAGGTAATTTTTGATATTAACCGAGCCTTAACGTCAATACCACAATTTCCGTCTTTGACTGTAACATAAATATATAAGAAAAAATCGTTTAGGTATAAACGAACTGTGCACGTGGTTCAACAAGTTTATAAAATGTAATAATTTACACAGTTGTAAAAATAAAATAAAAAACTCATCTTGAATCGTAAAAAAATGTTTGTGTATTTGGTAATGAATGATGATCGTTATCGAAGTTTTATCGCTATGTAAATACGTAATAATTATTGAAAGACGTAGTGAATAGCTTTTACTTTCAGCGTCAAAATTTTAGCTTATTTTTCGTTGTTATTTAAAATTTAAACGAAAGTAATCAATATTTCGTAATTTTCACCGACCTCAAAATTCAATTTTCACATAAACCGAGTGTATTACATTGCAGTAAGTCGTTGGCGTTTTATTTTACATTTTACCGCAAAATTTAGTAGGTACTATCTACACTAATATTATTATTTATAATTAGTATAATTATAATAGTATTAGTATAATAATTAGTCAATTATAATTAATACTTATTATTAACACGTTCCCCGTCTAATGACCTATACATGGTTCATGTTATTTCTTTGTAATCAGTTACATTAGAGAGCTATATGCTATTAAAAAGCTTATTATCTCCCAAGTTCAATCGAACTATCTAAATAAATTTGTTGTGAAGTCCAGAAAACAAATGAACATTATACATTTTAATTGAAATTAACCATAAATGGGCCACGAACTGTTAAATAAAATTTAACATGACCCATATGCGAGTCACAACACTTATCACTTGAGGGAAAATATTATTTGTGGACAGTGAACGTGTCGATATCTCTATATCCTTTGAAGTCAGAGGAAATAAAAAAAAAAAAATTCACCACTCCGTCATTGAAGTGGATTATATTATAATTTAATTTAAAATATAGGTTAAAAATTATAACATATTTTAGATTCTGAGCGGAGTGATGAATGTATTGATTTAACAATGTTGAGTGTTTTTCAACTTTCTCTTTCAGTTTTGGTTTTGTCCCCGCAAATCCTAAAATAGTTTTACTCCATACATTTTTATATTTCTTATTTTGAAAAAAAAATTAACTATGCGAGATAACCGGTTTTAAGTTGATTATAGACGACAAATTACAATCTATTTTCAAAGTTCTTATATTGCTTTACTAGATCAATCAGTTAGCTACGTTAGAAATAGATTTAATATAAATTAACATGTTTCCTATGTGTTAGATAAAGATGGAAAAGCACTGCTTCCGAGTTCCGATCGCCTGCTGTAATAGGTAACAGAGTAGTTTTATATTTCGCGAGAATGAAAAGGTTCTAAATCGTTTTTATGAAATTGTTCGGAAGATCATTTTTAAGGTTTTAGTTCGAATATTTTACTCCTTGAACAATATTTTTTTCATATTTTGAGTTCTAAAGCATTGAGCAACTTTTGGATAGTTGATAAAAACTGTATAATATAAATGATTTTGAATTAAACTGAAATATCTATTTTTGTTCTTATATAATATAACAATACATTTTGGTAGATACATGTGATGTGACCCTATGGATGGTTATAGTAACATTGTAGTTTTATATATTTTATTTGTCTTCTCGTTAGTTTGGACAAGCATGTTTCTCTGGTTTTAGACGACGATTTTAGATATAACTTATTGAAATGTTTTATTTTTGTTCTTGCTCATGATAATACATTTTAATACAATTGTATTGTAACCCTCAATTGAATTCTATAGATGGTTGTAGAACAGTAGTTTTATATACTTTATTTGTCTTCTCGCCGGTTTTAACAAGTCAGTTTCTTCGGTTCTTTACACGAAGATGAGGATTTTGGATTAAACTTTGAAGTTAATACATTTGAAATATTTTTGTTTTTGTTCTTTCGTATCACTGTAAATTTCATTCAACTGTAATAATGTGCTATATTCTAAAGATATTATGCTATTTTACTTTTAATTCTTGAATCTAAATTGTTGTTCTTTTATATTGTTTATGCTTGTATGTCCGCTTAAGCGAATGTTTTATTGTCCTTGAGTAATTTAAAAGGATTTGGGTGTTGGAATTTAGTCCTCGCGCAATTTGTTTAGAACGTAATAGGGTGCGTAAACTACGCAATAAACTACATTTAATGTACTTGGGGTTCCGATATTTTTAAATTTTCAACAGAACATAGATAACTAATATAAATCCGTTAAACCTATGATCATATCGTTAAAAAATAGTATATGTTCACATAACTCTAATAAATAAAATTATTATTTTAGAAGGAGCTGAAAAGATAAGGATTTTTATATATCTTTCATTTTATTTTAAATGCAATTAATTCGCAAAATATTGGCATATTTTTCAAATTGATCTGATCGACTTCACCGACAAGTCTCGCGAAGCCCTCTAATTTAATTTTCATGCCTATGGAGTTCGAGAAAAAAATGTAATAAATAAAATATGGAGTATAAATGCCGTATAAGTTATAGCCACAGGTGAGGCGATATTGCAAGTAATGCGAAACAAAGTTACTTCAAACAATATGTATTTTACCTGTACGCGTATTTTTTTTTTTGGTACTGTAAATAATTAATGGTTTTGTGCGAAAAGTTTTGTTTCCATTTCGAGCTGGTTTAGTGTATAGTTACTACCCGCGCAACATTTCGATTACAAGAAACTCAGCAGGTATAATAATATCATCTATTATAATAAACGGGTCTTAACTCTAATTTGACTTTCAGCCGTCACTATTCGTTGCGACATTATCATGGTAACGGCGGGTAGAAGATATAACGTTTTTGATATCTATATATATACCTTGTACGCGCGCTATACACACGCACGATTTGACAGTTTTCCATTCTTCATTCTGGTTATAAAACGTTTCGCTACTGACCCCGGTTGGTTCAAATTTCCAATAAATCTCTGTTGTCGAATCGTTGTCAACTGCCACGGGAAAAAAATATTTCTATTTGATTCTTCTCTGTGGTCTTACATAGTACCTATATTTCGATTTCTCAACGGCCATTTATTTTCCCTTTAATCGTATTGAATATTTTTTTAATGTCAATTTTTACTGAATTTTTACGCGAAACTCGGTGGCTAAACAACTGCCAATATTACATCGCAGCCGACAAACAACGCTGGAAACGGTGAAACGAACTGAATATTTTGCACCCCTCTACTTTGCTGCTTTGGCATGTTTATCTCTACGTACATATTATTATTATTTTTTATTTTATTAAAAAAACATTTATTACTATTTATAATAAAATTATATGCAATCATAAATATTATTATGGTTTATCCACCTCCTGTATAGGCAAAGCTCGAGTTGGTGTAGGTAGAGTACAGGGTTATTATGTCAATTTAGTTACATTTTACTAATATTATTTTTGTTTAAATATATACAATAAAAAATAAAAATATAACAGTAAAATCAGAAAGAGAATAGAACTTCGCATTAGGTCTAATTATGGATACATATATTATATAATATATAGTTTACAAATATTTTAAAGATCACATAATAATGATTGATCTATATTATATCTATTTAAATTCATTTCAGTATTAGTCCTTAAGAGGACGCCACATCCACATGTGTTGTCTCCGTTTTACAAATGTACAACATAAAAAAAAACCATTTTGCGCGATATAGAACCATTTAAGCAGTAGTTCTGTAGGTACACCATAAAATTTTCAAAATATTTTGACTTTTTTGAGCTATTTATAAGCATAATACATTTTTGGGTCTTTTTTATTATTGCTGATAAAAATTTTTTCATTCGGTCAAAAACTTTGAAAATTTAATACAAGATTTTTCATAATATTTTGTAAGTGAACATTAAAAAAAAGTTGAACGTGTCTCTAATAGTTTTTTATAAGCGTCTAAAGTTAAAATTTTAAATACGTAAAAATCACGAAATTTTCCAGTTGTTTTTTTTTTTTGATTAGGAATTTCATAAAAATTTTTATATTCAAATCTAAGATTTGTAAATTTAATACAAGGATCATTATAAGTTTTTCTACCTTTCTAAAAAAAAAAAATTACCGAAAAGTCAAACTAATTTTTTATGAGCGTTTAAAAATAGACATTGAATATTCACTCGTTTTCTCCAGGAACGATTTTCTTATTTTGATGTAATTCAAAAATGAATAACCGTAGACATTTAAAAATTTCATCAAATGTATAGATTACCATTTTCTATACACCAAAAAATTTTTAATATTTTGACAATTTTTTAGTTAATTGTAGACCTAAGAAATTTTTGGTTTTTTAAATTTTATTAATCTTTAAATATAGATTAAAAAAATTTCATCAGGTCAAGATCAAAAATAATAAAAATACATAGACGCAATTTTTTTTATAAGCATTTAAATATAGAATTTTGATCGAAATTCATCATCGAACATTTTCAAGTGGTTTTGTAGTTAAAAATTTATAAAATGTTTAGTTTTTTTAGCTAAAGATTGAAAATGTAAAACAAAGTTTTTCATAAATAGTTAATAGTGTAACCAAAAAATAAAAATAATATATTAAAAAAAAATTTTTTTTATAGACATATTAAGTTAAAATGTTGACATCAAAATATTAAACATTTGAAAATTATTTTGTAGTTATAAATTTATAAAATGTTTAGTTTTTATAACTAAGGATTGAAAATTATAACAAGGTTTTTTTGAATGTATTTAATAGTGTAACCAAAAAATAATTTTTTATAGACATTTTAAGTTCAAATATGGATGAAATTAGATATTTAAATGGAGAAGAGCTGTTTTATTTATTTCGTTGTAATTTAAAAATATTTTTTGAGGGTTCTTGAAACTTTTAAAGTTTATTATTATATTTTATACACTTAATTAATTTTTCAAATGCAATGTTTTCTGCAAAAATAAATTCAACCTGCTGTATTATTAATAATAATAAATTGAATTAATTTAATAAAAATAATATTTTAAAATAGGTACACTTGGTTATGTAGTCTGACAGACCATTTTCACTCAGAATCGTTTTTCATATACAATGATTTATATCATTGAATTTAAATTTAACAATTTCATAACATTAACTGTATTTGATACCCACTGTACAGCATAATAGTACTACTTGCCGACCCTTTTTTCTTATTAATTTTTTATCATATATGCTATGATTTTACGTTTATTTAATATATCACTCAGTGAAAAATAATTGTTTTAACGTAAAAGAAGTAGCAAATATATTTTGCATAAAAGACTTATAGGTAAAACATTAAATTCTATATAGTTGTCTTTTGTATATGCAAATTTATTTATTTTTATTAAGGCAGGCAGCATAAATCGCTTTATTTTGTTGAATATTTATATTAATCTCAATGTATAATTATAACTTATAGTAAATTATACGTGTAACTAATAACTATATATTAATGTAAAATCTCTATATATTATTTTTTTTTCAAAGGAGTAGTCCCGTATAAATAATGAAATAAAATAAATTAAAATATATAATGTTATAATAAATAACAATAAAATATATAAGAGATATGTGATTTTTGCAATAAAAATTATTTTAACATACCATACCAGAGAACGAAAAAAAAACATTAAATATTTTTCAATCATGTCTATAGTTTCCAAATCCAATTTTTTTCATTAAAAGAACTTTGGATTGAGTTTACGTAGAAAATTTACTGTAGATACTTGAAAATTCGGGTCCGAAATTACAACTGACTTTTTAATTGCCAGGCCGAGTTTAAATCATCCGACATTCTTATGTAGATAATACTTAATGAAATAAATTTTTTTATTTACGAAATTTTTATTTTCGTGGTTTTGATTTCACACTTTTGACCTTTTAAAACCCACGGCACATGTTTCATGTAACTGTACGGAAAAAAATGACATACACTTTATTATTAAAAAACATTAATATCATTATATTTTATTACATTATTATACATACTCGGTTACATAACACTACTCAAAATAAAACGGAATAATTTTGTGAACCCTTTAATTTCACATAAATCATAATGCACGTGATACGAGTCTTTGAGTCTGATATCTTATACGTGTACGAAATATATATCATATACACCATCGTCCATCATCACATATTTTGATCAAGTTTCATTAGCAAAAGTGGTCGGTTGAAGCAATAAAAATATAATACGTTATGAAAAAATAAAAGCACTTTCGTAAATTGTGCATATAGTTTTCGGTACCTTCAAGATCGATGTACGAAACGTTATATTATTGTTTTGTGTCAACCTTTGAACGCTCGATGAATACTTTTCTATTGCAACAAAAAGCCGAACAATAATAATATTATATTAAAATATCTCAAAACAGAGTTTATTTTAAAAGTTTTCAATTAAATTCAAACTTAATTCACAACTTTATTATTTAGGCAGGTACCTACCTACTTAACTTGTCAAAGTTGAAATACTTTTAACAAAACAATGTTACACTGTGCTTGTGTGTACACAGATAGTGAATATATAGGGTGATTTACCAAGCATACTCATACCATTTTTTCTTCATTAATGCATTTATACAAAATCTGATTTTTAGGATTTTTAAACTTACTTAATGACTATATTTTTAAATCGTTGAAATTTTTTGTACTACCTAAGGAGTGGAGATACAAATTTCTGTTTTTCAAATGAAAACACCACCTTTTTTACTGTACATTGTTTAGTGGATAACTTTTCTAAAAATGTTAATGTAGCTAATTTAAAATTCAAGCGAGTAGTTTTCAAGTTATTGAACTTTGTGTAAAAAGGATAATAGAATAATAATATGATAATTGGTGTGGAAAATTTGGGGGCTATAATCATTTAGAAAATTTCATAGTAATTTATATTATCCATCGACATTAATACTTTTTAAAAATATTCCATGTATAATAAATACTAGATCCGATGTTATATATATTTGATATTTTTATAAAACCATTTTTAAAGACTATAATTATCCTTAGTATAAACATTTTAATAACTAAGAAGCTACTTATTCAAATTTTGAATAAGGTACATCAACAAAAAATTATCCGCCAAAAAATTTAAAATAAAAAAAGGGGTACTCATTAATTAGAAAACAAAAGTCTGTATTGCCACAGAAAACTTCTTTAGTAGTTGATATGAAAAATCCAAGAATTTTAAAAAATGAGCTTTAAGTATATGCAATTGAAAACTCTAAAAATCTAAATTCAAATAATTTTATTATTAAAGCTAAAAATGGAGGTAAGCGTACTTGGCAAATCATTCTTATAGGCGCAATTTGGAGGGATTTGGAGAGTCCATCTAATATTAAAAATAAAAATATGTATTTTAGTTGAAGTATTAAATGCTTTATTAATTAACTATCTAATCTACATAATACAGTAAACGTTGTTTAAAGAAATTATTTTCTAAAGTTTAGAGTTGTATGTTTTTCACAGTAGATATCGAATACTATTCGTACATAGTATTGGTTTGATAATATTATTATAAATCATAATGTAAATTGTTAATCGTGTAAATAAAAATATTTTTAATTTTAGTAATAGATGTAATCTAATATAATAAATGTATTTAATGTAGAAAAGTGGGTGAGAAAAAAATAATAAATATATTATATTAGACACACAAAGTTATATATTTTAAAGAAATTTGAACAGGGTGTGTATGGGGGGGGGGCAGAGCCCCCCACGGGTCTGTTTTGTTTTAAAATATAAATTCCCTCCAAGTCAAAAACTGAAATCGCGCCTACGATCACCCTGTACATATAAATATAAATATATACTCGAATATAGATAATAATATGTAAGTAACAATCCAGTCCATCCCCATAACAACCCATCAATCATTGTGTGTATGGATGATGACATATAAATGCAATTCTGGTGTTACCCATCATCGAACTAAAATCTGTGCACGAGTGTTCAACGGATGTGGAAGAAGAGGTGTATTCTGTGGCGTTTCGGTTTGAACCATTAATATAAAAGGGAGCGAATAATCGACGAGCGAAGAAAAGGGTATTACATTTCGAGCGCAATAATATTCATTTAATTCTTATAACTTTAGTGAAAATCCTTAACCATCGGGTATGAGAACGTCAGCAGTATGTATAGATATGATATTATTATTCATAAAGAAACAGCACTGCTGAAAGAATTATAGTAAATTCAAAATTAAACTTAAAATTATCTAATTTCGGATTTTGATTGATTCTTATACGTATTGCTCTGCTTTATCTCTATTAGTTTATGTGATAAAACCTTGTATTAACCTAACCTAATCTAACCTAATACGTCATTATTATATTTAATGTTTTTATTATTTTCATTTTTTTAAATAATTATTTCAGTTTCGAATAATGGCAAAAAACAAAACGATTCATTTACAACATCTGTCAAGTATATTTAAAACTTATGAGATTCAACATGTTTCTATCAAAACAATATAAAAATTGAATACAAATTTGATTTGTAGTGTCTTTTTTAAACCTTAAATAGCTGATTACCAAAAGTTGTGTTTTTTGAGTTGTGTCACTATTCTTTCAGTAGTGCAAACCATTATAATATTATAAATTGGTCAAAGATGGTCGAATCGTCTGAAGAATTACTCAATAATTTATTATAACGCGCACGATTGGGATTGAAAACGATCGGCAGCAGGGATATTATATTTACCATTAGAGGCAGGATAGGCAACTGCGTATGGATCTTTCTTGTTACTTACAAATAAATAAAATATTTATTTGTTATCAGCATAATATTTTTTTATCAATTCCATATAGGTACTAACTGCAGTAGATAGTGAAAGATCATTTTCTGTACTGACGAGAATCAAAACAAGATAAGATCAACACTAACTAAAGAAAGACTCGACAACTTGAGTTTACTATAAATAGAAAGTGATTTTACGTCTGTTCTAAGCTTATCTAGATAAATTTATTTGGATAGTTATTTATTAATCTTTCATCTTATCTAGATAAATAATTACAAGTTATCTTAATATTTATTTTAGCTAAAATTTCACTTTTCTAGATAATTTCACAAAATATTTTTATTTTGTAAATGATTTTTAGAATTGTTTGAAAATTTCTGAATTTCATTCTCTTTGCTTCAGTTGAATCTTATAAGTTACATAACATGGTCTACAAAATATTATATCTGTAATAAATATTATTTCTTATAATTTTGTTGCCTTAGTTATTCTTATAATTTCATAGTTTTTTGAAGTTAATGTTTAGTAATAAACAGCGTGTAATAAATTTGGAAGAAAACAACCGTATTAAACATTCACAACGTATATTAAGGTTAATTTTTTTGTAATCATAAAATTTAAGTTTATATTTATATACTTGATAAATAATGATCTGTAATTTATCAAGATAAAATATTTTTATCTTTTATCTTTTATCTTTTAGAAAGATGAATTTGATTTGATTATCATTTATCCGTATCTTAGCTAAAATAAAGTATAGTTATCTTTATCCAGATGATAAAGTAATAATAATTAATAAATAAAAATAGAAATAAATTTTTTTTTTGTTGTCTGGTCCTAACACTACGTATAAAACATTATTCTACTTATAATAACTAATCGTCTTAATTTAAACTACCGTACCTACTATTTATTAATTTACTAAACTTGTGTCAATACCGTATGGAAAATAGTTGAAACTAGATATTCCTCTTCAAGGACTCAAAGACATTGTTACAACTGTAAAGTACGGATTACTTAAACTTACACTGTGTGATTATTATTTGGTTTATATAAGTAGGTAGGTACTTATTTGGCCAAAACTTTCGTTCCAATAAATCTCTTTAATTTTATTAGTTGAAGAAAAAAATATATAAATACTAATCACTTAGATCAATAATTGCTTGCAATATAATATGCCTAGATGGCTTATTTTCAAGAAAACAATTATATGTATAATCTCAAATAATTGTTTTTTTCTCGCGTTATTTTTTTGTTAACTTTACATTATGACTTTAACACATCTTTTTTATCGGAATGATGTATAATTATGTATTTGAATTCCAAATATCGCCATCAAAGTTTGAAGAATTGTGTAAACATCGATTTTTACTAACAACTTATGAAACTCTTTTTAATTTTGTATTCCTAAAAGTTATAAATAAATAACGAAAATCAATATTAACAACAAACATTAATTCGTGTTGTAAAAATGTGGAATACTTAATATTATTAAAGGATTATTAAGTATAGGTACAAATTCAATTTACACGCCATGTAATATGGACCCAAACAGAGGACGATTTTCGAGATGGACGAAAAGGAGCTTTGAAGTCATGGTGTTTAAATAAATTGTAAAAACTGATTAATATTGCAATGATTTGTTTATTATAAATTCGGAAAATCGACTGGCGTGAAGGTGCTTGCTGTAGCCTGGGAATATCACGTTTGAATTGATGCCGATTCGAGCTCCCTTATATATTGACTACTCCTCCTATCGGTCCCTACGTCGTTCTAAAGAGGTAGCGTTGACCTCATTTGTTTTATCGTGTATACTAGTTCCATAAAATGTCATCTGCCCACGCTTGTCGGCGAGTGACGATAACTCGCCGGATGCGACTAGTCCATACATTATCTCAATTCCTAGTATTTCATATTTTTTATTAACATAATATAATATCATAAAAATGATATTATATTATTTAATTCACACGTCCTAATTAATTAGATGATTTCTCGGAATCACTGGGTCGTTCGAAGCCGCTTTTTATTATCAAACCCGATGTTCGTGATTCGAGTATTATTGGCTTGTTGGTGATGAGTCACGCCCTAGCGTATTCTTGAGCGTGTTTTCTACTATTAATTTTATTACTTGCCGTCTTAGGCGCGCGGCTTCTCTGGTCCTATTCTCAGAGTTCCCTATGTTAATTTCCTAATTAATTTTATAGTCGGTCTAACTTTGTCTTTTCCCAATGTGTCTATGGTTTAATTATTATTCATATAGTGGTTTATGTTGAATCGTTTCCCCTTACCCTCGAGGTTATTGCTGCTTTATTAATAGTCATAAAAGTTATGTATCACCGGGTACATAGCACATGGTATCAATGAAATCTATTTTAAGATGAAGCTTATAATCGATTTGTCGAGGATGAAGTTCAAAAAGGTTACAATACCTTGATTTGTTATATCCAAATTAATATTATTTATATAGTGTGAAAATTAGGAATCGCTCTTTAGAATTGTATTACTTTTAGTATATAGGTGGTACCTATCACCAGCATTTTTAGTTTTTTTCAGGGTTGTTTTATCAATTTTCTTAATACATTTTATTAGGTCTTCAAGGTGTTTAGCTGCTAAGACGTTTATTTTTTATTGTTGTAAATTCTAACGATTGTATTTTTGAATTTTTTTCCATATGGATATCGTTTAGAAAATTAAAATTAGTTATCATTTTTATTGAAACTATTAAATTATTAAATAATTGCTTACGATCAAAATTTTATCTGGTCCATGTGCACTATTATCAAATTAAATACTTGTATTAACGTTGTTTGAAAAAAATAAGAATAGGTACTGTTGTTATTATTATTGTCCTCCCATCGCGGCGTGTACAATTCATAGCTTCACCAAAATGTGATTGAAAATAGTAATATGAACCATTTGATTTCAAGTTTCATGTATCTATGGGTTTTTTGTAATAAACAAAAAAAAAAAATATCAATTTTGTAAAAAATTTTATTTTTTTCATGTTTATGAAACTGTTGGGAATTTTCAAAAATAACTAGATTTACTTTCTTGTCAGAAAAGTTACTGAAGATGAAAATTGAAGCATTATTTTTATTATTTATCGTGTAATCAGTAATAGACACATAAACAAAATAAAACACAAATCATTGTAAAATAATTTTGTGAACATCATTTTCGGTAAGTTTTTATATTGTATTTTATACATTTTGGTGTCTTCTTAGGGTCATCGACATAATGATGGTATGCAAGAAACTATTGAAATTGAAATCAATGGTCACCGATAATGATCACGAGCTGCATGCGTTTGAAAGAATAACGGCGTGGTACAAAAACACGGGCATTTTAATGTTTTGGTTTATTACACAAGTACCACGTTCGTGATACGATAATTATTGCACATTATAAAGCAGATTATTATGATAAATTTGTAACCAGCGCTTGAAAACTTTATAGTAACGTTAGTAATGGTAAACAAAAATAATTTAAAATCCATTTACTTTAAAGTTATGATAATATTGGTTTTGTAGACATATTTATTCTACGCAATTTAGCGACCAATCCAAGAATTTATTATATTCCGTATCTTGGCCCTTCCCTGTATTTGATATTATTTTTAACGATAAATGATAAACATTAAACTCAAAAAATATACAACGTTTTACTTTTAAACAAGGAAAACGTAAAAATTGTAAAATGTTTAGATAGTTAATAACGTAAAACGAAATTTTGATTTTAAATATAAGCTCTGTTTATAACAGCCTCTGACGAACAGTTACACGTAAGACAAAGAACCGAAAAACAACTACCTGCTGACGAGATTTGTTCGGGGAATACCTACCTCGGAAAATATATAATGCAGCAGCAGCAACGGCCACTGTGTATACTAGTATATGCGATGGTACGTGTAAACAGGACCGGACCGCTGATAAGTTTGGCTTTCCGCGTTTGTCGGATAAAAGGGAATGTCGCCATGGTTGATGCCGTATAATGGCATGGGGAGATCAAAAGGAAAACTTTACGCTTACAGTGCGGTGTACGCACGGAACGCATAATGACGGACGGATAACATCAATGATGGTAATTTCTAAAGAGGCTCGCATTGGCTGCACAGGCGTATCGGTGGAATCATGTAGTCCCAAGTACTTAGAATGAAAAACGGCAGCGATGAATCCATATGTGGAGGCATTGGTGCGTGATGAAATCAAGAGTGAGTTCAGATGAAAATCTATTATGGGTATAATTATAGTGATATGTAAATGGGAAATTTCCTGAACTATTTCCATCATACAGTTTTAATAAAGAATATTATATAAATAAATTGAGTCAAACTAATAAAAAGAATTTTAAATTCTAAAAATATTTTTAATTTTTACCATACCAATGTGGCAATGTCCAATGGCTATAAATGGGACTAATACCAATAAATAAATTCAAGTTTTAATTTAAAAAAATATGTAATTTTTATATTGCATACATTTCAGGAATTTCTTAAAGTTTCTGGAAATTTCCTTTGAGAAATTTCTCAAAAATGAGAAATTTATGAAAGTTTATATCACTAAATTAGGTATAGAAGGGGAAGTTACAGTTTATAAATCACGTCACGATAACTCAATTATCCTCACAGAATTACTCGTGGTTTATTGTTTGTTTTATTAGTAATTTTTTTTTGCTTTGCTGTGCTGTAAGTCTCATCGCATTATATCAATTAGGTATCAGAAACGTATTCATTGTAACATTTTCGGTATTTATCTATTAAAATAAAAAATAAATCTTTGACAACTAAAACAAATCAAACGCTTATAAAGGTATGTTAAGTATGATTGTTATTTATTATTTTTTTTACTTTTTCCAAATTTTTTCTAATATACTCATCATAATTATTTATGTAGTAAATAATACTATATTATTATTTTTTTTTACCTACTAGAGTAAATAATTTGAATATTGTTTTAAGTACATTTGACTGATTGCGGTTTAATATTCAAATATATTTATTTGGATACTTTTAGAAAGTTTTGATTTTGACGAAATAACTTGTATTTATCGATACGATATTATTATACTTGACATAATATATTAAACATAATACGTAATTAATATAAATTATTTACATGAAAATTATACATTTTCAAAATCATGCTGGGCTTTATTTGATAAAATATTTCGTCTTACGTTATTTACAATTTAAATGTTATACAATTTTTGCATTCAACGTTTTCAAAATTAATTAAACTAATTTAAATGTTATATTTTTTGTGTTTATTGATATTTAGAATTATAACGTTTTACAACTTTTGAGATTATAGTTAAAAATAGTATCTAATGTGGAGAATGGCCCGGATACGGAATATAATAAATTCTTGGATTGATTGGTATGATAAAAAAATAAATTGCGTGGAATAAATATTTCTACAAAATCAATATTATACATTTTAAATAAATGGATATTGAATTATTTTTCTTGGCGTTATTCTTCATTTAATGATATTTAAAATATTATTAGGTAATGTTTTGTTTAATGATATATTATATATATTTTGTTAACCGTTATTTTTTTGTTTTGTGGTATTTCAATATTTACCGTTTTCGTTTTAATTACGTTTACAAATTGCAATTGTTTTTTGTCATATATATATATACATAACCAGTTTATAGCCTGCTTATAACGTTAATATATAACGTTATAATCATAACGTTATTTTAACGTTTGTAACCTCTGAATTTATTGATACCTAAGTGAACAATAATTTATTTAAAATGTTAAACTGTTTACACATTTTTCGAAAGGATTTTAGCCGTTGAAAATCTCCGAGACATTCACGGTTCACCCTTTTTCTTATAAAACGCAGAGTATTACGCTATTAATGAAAAATGTATAAGATGGATAGAATGTGCGTATTTCTTTAAATATTTACTCAGAAAAATGTATGGGCCGTGATACCCTTAAACGGTTTAAATTATTCAATAGGTTTGCGACAAAATAATTATCTATTTACCTGCTCTATGCTTCAAGAGATAACATAAATTAATCAAATAACAACTTTTTTTTTCAAAAGTTCATTAGATGTTTATGAGCCCAGAGGTGAAAGAAATTAAACGTTCAACGCAAAGCTGATTTTATTGCTTTTTTATCACGCGTTCCAATGGTGTGTTTTTTAAATTATTGTAACGTTTAAATTTAAAACTATATTAATTAAATAAATAACTTGTGATTTGATGGATAGGTATTTACAAAAAAAAGAAATTTGAATGCAATAAAACTAAGATAATTTAATACAAATTGGTAAAAACCAAATATCAAAATATTTTTGTGTTACCTATCTACGTATCTTTAAATTTACTATTTATTTTATGTTCATGTCTTTGAAAAACTCTTTAACTTTATTTCGTAAAGCAATATGAAAAAATATTTTCGCAATTGTGATTGACGATATTGACAAAAACAAAAATACGTTGTTTTCCAGACGTTACCTATTACACAAGCCGTTTATTTCAGGTAACCACGCGAACCGCGGAGAATTGGTGCAGAATTCTATATAATTTGAATAAAATAAAAAGTTTTTTTGGCATACCTTAAAACTTTTGACAATAATAATTACCAATCATTGAAATCCAGTGGAGTATTGTTGAATTCTTTTACTTGGAATCAAGCGGAGTATATAAAGTGCAAATATAGATTGCCGATTTCAATCACGAACTATTGTTATCGCGATTAGTTTTTCAGTTAGAAGAATGAGGCAATAGGTCTCTGATTAATTATTATAAATTAAAAATAAAAACCAAATCAGGCTCGTTTTTTGTTGAACATTAGTCGTTATTTATTGCGATTTCATAATTCTCAGTACATTTAACTATTGATTTTAAATTAGAAATATGACCATATGGTGTAGATATTAAACCATATTATTTTGTGTTTTGTTTTTGTTTTAACTAATAGGATCATAAATTACAACATTTATCTTAAGAGGATGTCAGCCCATCATTTGTTTTCTTTCTGATCCCATGCTCAACACAGACTTATTGTGTCCCAGCGTACGGACGACCTTTGTGATAGACTCAGAAGTTTATGGCCATGATAGTAAATAATTATAAGATTGTTGTATTGTCGAAATGAGTTGTTTTTATTAAATCAAAAGTTAAATTGGCATGAAGGTGCTCGCTGTAGATAATTGTTTAGATAAATTTATCTAGATGAGTCCCAATACTGGTGATAACTGCTGAAATCTGCTGTACATACAATTGATGGTTATTCGCAACAATTTATGTTTGAAAAATATAAAAAAAAAAAAAATGAAAAATACTCTAAAAACTAATAAAATGCCATAAAAAATTAAAAAATACAAAAATAAAATATAAGATTATAATAATATCATAGAAACAGTAAATACCAAAACAAATTTTCTACTTACGAACCTACGTTTTCTAATACTAGAAAAAAAGATGACAATGCACCAAAATCCCAGATCTAAACTTATTATTATTTTAATTTAACAGAAAAATTTGGTGATAAATATACGTTTTAATAATATTTATAGCCATTTTATATTTCATTTTAAGGCACCTAACTTTTATAGTACAGAGTGTTTTTTAATAATGAATGTTCTGTTTAATGTCGTATATTATGTTGTTCGTCCTAAATGTACCCCCTTAGTGAGTAAATTATATACGAGGACATCGCTATGGCATAAACATGCTTGGAAGTCATTAGCACTTCGTTAACTATATTATAATATATTTATATATTATATGAGATTAAAATATAAATTTAATTTTATTTTCGACAATAAAATTGAGAAAATGATAAACAAAATATAAGTGTATTATGTAAATAACGCGTTAAAAATGCGAAGCAACGCACATTGTACTCACGATCTGCAGGGTTACGACTTATCTAATAATTATTTATTTATCTTTCTTCTAGATAAATAATTACAAGTTATCTTAATATTTATTTTAGCTAAATATTTCACTTTCATCTTCTAAGTTACATAACGTGGTCTAAAAAATATTATATTTGTAACAAATATTATTTCATAATTATTTCCATAATTTCATAGTTTTTTGAAGTTAATGTTTAGTGATAAACAACATGTAAAAAATGCAGACGAAAACAACTGTATTATACAGGCACAATGTACATCAAGGTTAATTTTTTGAAATCATTCAATTTAAATTAATTTCTATATTCTTAATTAATAATTATCTGTAATTTATCAGATAAAATATTTTTATCTTTTATTTTTTAGGAAGATGAATTTGATTTGATTATCTTTTTTCTTAGATAAAATAAAGTGCAGATTTTTTTTTCGGTTATCTGGTCCTAACACTAACTACGCCGAATAATTGTATAATATTTTATAAATATATATTTTTTTTATCTATTATGGAAATCACGATGAATATAAATACTACTATGGAGTAATAATAATGTGATAAATGTGAAAAATCGTCTAAAATATTCGTCCTCGCTCAGTTTTCGTAAAACCAAAACGTTTAGGCGGTACGCGAAATTATAAGATAAATGAACAATGTCGTATAGGTATCGAAAATACGTATTGCGATTTGTCAGGTCTTTATGAGTAATATTCATTTATTTGCGGTAATATTTAGGACGAAAAAAAATAATAATAAATGGTAAAAAAATAAACAGACTAGGAGCCAATCTATTCTCACCACGCATATTATATAATATTATTGCGAAATGCTTTATGATATACCATTATAATGTGGTAGGTATCAAATGACGGTCAAGTGTACAAACGGTTAGAAAGTTTTGTGACTGAAATAGAGGTGGTTTCTGACAATGGAACTTCTGACTGCAGCTAACACGCAATGGACAAAAATATTTGAATGCTGTTCATCTGTCTTGGGTTTCGATTTGTTTTTCAACAAAACAGTTTCAAAAGTTGTTTATGTGAAACTTTACGCCACAATAAAAATCAACTCAACACAAAACAGTAGATAGGTATCAGATATATATATATATATATATATATAAAAAAATAACACGATAAACGCGGACGATTGTTTGCAGTTTTCGGGTTGATAAAATAAAAAAATCATCGGAGATTTGAGAAGCAGCTGATTTTATAATGTATTCATCTTCATCACGTCACCTGTGTAAACCTCGGGTGCATTAAAATGCCTATCACACGATTGAACATAAAATACCTTTTTTTACCACTCGGTTGAACAAATTTGTCGGCGTAGGTACCAGAAAAGGTATAGAAATGTAAGGAATTGAGCGTAAAAAATTCTATGATACTGCACAATTTCAAACTACATTATAGGAAATATATTAATTTAAATAATTATTATAAAAAATACAAAATAAATGGTAAGTGTTAAAAACTACACAATGGTCTTATAACTTATCTTTCGTCTCAGAAAACTTTTTTTTTCGCTCGCCAATTAATATATACTTATTATACGAAATTGCTAGGGCCAATTTTTTACACTTCTTTCCAAAAAAAATAATTTGAATATCAATAATTAATCAAACACGTTTATAACTATTTTTAAGGACATGATATTATGTGAAGGACTAGGTGGCCGAACACTCATCACTAGAGCTAGGACTTTATTACACTAATAATTATCAGATATGCGTTTAAAAATATATGAATTTGAAAATTAAAAAGATACCTACTGTTTTAAACTTAAAATATCCTGCTGCAGAGCAATCAGATACGACATGCATTAAAATGTATAGCTTTTATTAAAACAAAAAATATACAAACAACAATAATATGCATTCCGTACATTCTGGTTATAAATTTTTTCAGCGTTCAAAACTTTATTGGCAAGAAACAAAATATATTTCGTCGTAAATAATATTATTATGCTGTATAGAACATGCGGAGAGTTGTCACTCAAATGGCTAAATCGTGTAAGTATAGTGTAAATCGCTCAATTCGGAGGATGTTTAAGTAATTCACCACGACGTCGGTACAAAATCCCCATCAGTTACAAAAACATACAGATCTCCTGTTTAGTTTTAAAAAGTGGAACACGATATACACTGTAATGATATCCATGGCAAAAAAATATTGTAAAAACCTTCCTTCTTAATGCAAGCAATTTATTCAAATTCTGATTTTGGAGTTTTTTTTAAATATTAGCCATACTTAATGACTATATTTTAAAATTCTCGAAATTTTTGTACTATTCGATAGAAGCGACCTGTGTTTTGATACAAATTTCTGTTTTTCAGATAAAAATCACCATTTTTTACTGTAAACTATTTATTGGATAATTATTTTTCAAAAATTTTGACGAACCTGATTAAAAAAAAAAAAAAAAAATGATTTTATAGTAATATAAAATAGATGTAATATTGCAGGGATGAACAACGTGATTATATTTGCGAATCATGTGGATAAATACAATGATATCAAAAACTATTATGTGTTTATAAATGAATTTTATAATTTAAAAAAATTAAACTAAATTTATAATAATAATAAGTAAATTTCGGTTTTTATTAATAAGACGCGAGCTGCAAGTTGACCATCCCTGTAATATTTTATCTAGTATTTTTTTATACTTTGACCATTTTTCTAAATTATAAATATTGATAGATTGATTTAAATTATAAATATTTTAAAATTACCATAGCCTCAATATACTTTAAGCCCATAATCACAAACCAATTATTTTTAGTAAAAAAGGTAAAAAAAAAATCAAAACTATTATTTCAAATTTTGATTTTGATACGTCAACATTTTAAAAAAATTATCCACTAAATAATTCATTGTATAGAAGCGAGGTTCTCTTTGAAAAATATAAGTTTATCTCCACGTGTATGATTAAGATGTACAAAAATCGCAATTATTGGAAAATATGGTTATTATTAATTGTATTTCAAAATTCAAAAAATCAGATTTTGAATAAATACATTTTTGAAGAAAAAAAAGAGAATGAGCATGCTTGGTAAATTGTTCTGTATTAGATTATGTATTCAGATGAGTGATTCAACAAGCATGCTCACCCCATTTTTTTCTTTAATAATTATGTATTCGCATTACAATGTTTAAGTATATTTTATGATTTTATATTCAATACATTTTTAGACTATCAGCACCACATTACTTATATTATAATTAAATTCCAAAAATTATAATTTCAATAAATTCATAATACTTAATATTAAATGATTAAATGATGGAGAGTACTGACCATGTTTGATTAGTCATTTCTGTGTAATATATAATATTCGCTATGAACAATAACGAACATGGTGTTATGCAATAATTGTATTAATTATAGAAATCAGTAATATTTTGTTTTTACATTATGGCATGCATCAAAAATCTTGTTTTTCTATAATATTTTATCTTTTATAGGTTAGGTTTAATTCTTATTATGTTTTTCATTTTTATAAATACATTATTAATTTGTTAGTATTTAAATTTTATAATTGATTTCAAACACATTCACGTCATGCCAAATAATCATTTTTATGTTCTTGAAGATAGGTAAGTATGTTTTTATAATCTAACAAATATAATATAATTTCTATATTATAATATGTGTGTATGTGTGTTGCATAAATAACGTATTTAATTTAGATAAATTGCTCCAATAAATTGGATGAATATTAACACGCATATTCAAAGTTAGAATTTCAAATTACTTCTCTTTATGATGTTTATATTAAAATATCTTTAGGAAAAATATAAAACCACTCATAAGTTTTTCTTCCTAACTTATTATGGGTTTGGTTTATTATGGATTTGGTTGAAAATCAAGTGTCAAAAGTATATAATGATAATTATTATAATATTATAACTATTGTAACTTACGAGAAGTAAATCTCTCTATCGTAAGCCTGCTTAGAGAGGAGTAAGTTATTTTACCAAACTCAAATGGATTTATTCGTATTTAAAGAAATATTAATCAAAACAAATAGTTAAATAAATAAAAAAATAGTGAGATCATCCAATTTGATAATAATTGATTACCATTCAAAATCATTAACATTTCTTGGGTGAGAAACTACGTATTCAAATTTGTTAGTTTATTCAAAGGTCCGTGTACTTAATACCAAATCACTTTGGTAAATAATTTTAGTAGTATAAGAATATATTTTTACTTATTAGATTGCAGTGAAAATTTTGAAGTGTGCGACAAATTAAATTTTATAAAACGTACTCTTGGATGGATGCGGATAAATAAGATCAAAATTATCTCATCTGATGTTTATAAATTTTCAGAAAAAAAAAATCGAATTAATCAAAATAAAAAAAAATATATTACACTTGGGTCGTTGTAACGCTAACTGTGAGACTTCGTTATTGTTTTTATTTGTCGAGCGGTATAATAATAATATGCAGGTATATGTGTAATAAACGATAGGATGAAAATTATGTAGATTAATAAAAAAAAAAAATGTGAGGAAAGAATGAAAATTATTAGTAACACTTGTTTGTGCTATGTAAAATAATGAAAAAAAAACAGTATGCGCATTGTACGAGTACATTTTTTTTATCTCATCAGTTATTAGATTTTTTAATCTAATTTAATCGCTCATTTCGTACAATACGACCATCTGTTTTTGGTCATTTATTCGATCTCGATCTGTGTATTATAAAATAATATAATATCCTGCATATATTCGTACACCCCCGTGGTATTTCGAATCATCGCGTCCGCTACTGGGAGGTTCTACCGGTCTCTTCAGTGCTATCGCGCTCGTAAACCCAAACGTCTGGGTACCTACTAGGGTGGTGATGGACTTTGAATGTTTATCATAGTTTATGATCATCAACGTCGCGTTATTCTCCAGACCCTCATTCAAGTTTTAACATAGTCGTCCTACATTTTATTATTATTACTCTTCGCCGCTCCGTACTTGCCGGTCTTTCCGCTTATACGGAGTGATTTTCTTGAGCATGCTCCGTTTTGCTCTCCAGCAATTTTTTATTGGAATTCTGATTTTTAGAATTTTTTAGTGTAGGTACCCGCAAAGACCATATTATATTCGAATTTCTGACTTTTTTACTTAATGAGTGTCCTGTACAGGGGCTTGTAAACGTTATAGTAATGTTATATGATCATGACGTTATATAATATGACAAAAATCGATCGTAAACGTAATTCAAACAGAAAACGGCAAACAAAAATACTTACATACCACAAAATAAAACATAACGATTAACAACATTTATAATATATCATTAACCAAAACATAATCTATAACGAAATAATTTAAAATCCATTTACTTAAAAGTTATAATATTAATTTTGTAGAAATATTTATTCCACGTGACTTAGCAATCAGTCTTAGGGATTAATCCAAGAATTTATTATACTCCTTTTCTCGGCCATTCACTGCATTTGACATATATTTTTAACAACCAACGATAAACAATAAACGCAAAACTTGTATAATGTTTAAATTCTGAATAACGTTTTACATCTAAATAATGACAAACGCAATAACTAATAGACTCTAATATTTGTTTATGAGTTTCATGAACCACATTCTCTCAAAAAATAATATTAATTATTATTTCAATTGCAAAATGATCATAAAATTAAAAAAAAATAATCAACCATAAATTTACTATTATTTATTACAGTTTATATACATTCATATATTATAATGTCATACTATATTTTCATCTGTTATATTGTGAAATATTTTTAAAATTTCTTTCTTCTGGTTTTTGTTTCCACAAATATCTTCATCGATCCTCTTTCCCCAAAATAATTTATCTTTCGGGCTGTTTCTCGTTCGATTGAAAGTAATGCCAAGTCGCTAATTTATACTTACACTTGTTAATCTCAACATTTTACCTATATAGATACTATTGTAGAATTATATGAAATAGCTATTCGTTCGGTTTTTAAAACTTTTGTTTTAATTTTTTTAATGATAAGTTCGATTTTAATTTTAATGAAAAGTTACAACGAGGACATCCTCCACACGTTATCAAACGTTATCAAACCTAATATTCTGATTATTTCTCTATTAGTCTATGGTTGTATTATTAACAGTCAGTCACATATGTACACCAAATCTAAGGCCGATGGTGGTGGGAGGGGGGCAGAGTTCAAAGGTCTGAAGACCCCCATATTTTTTAAAAAATAGATAAATTGTAGTTGTGAATATTATTGTTTATTGACTATTGTATTATAAATTATTTTATATTTTCGTTAAAGCAGTAGGTAATAACGAGAATAAAGAGTTTTTGTATTTTAAACGATGTTGAATGTTCAGTTTCTATATTAAAAAAAAATCTTGGAACTCGCAACATTTTTTTTTCAGTTATGACTTTAACCACATCTTCTAAGAATTTATAAGATATTTTTAAAGTGTAGTGATGACCGCTGGCATCATTAAATTTCACTCTAAACAAGAAAAAATGTTTACTCGAAAATGATTTTATTCAATAGGTAGTAAACAATAATAGTCGACGACACACATTGGTTCTGTTATTATTTGTGATTTGCTTTATTAACTATTGGTATTATTGTGTACATATAGTTATTTGATATTAAAATA
The DNA here is from genome assembly GCA_014851325.1 of Pentalonia nigronervosa. Classification (NCBI taxonomy): domain Eukaryota; kingdom Metazoa; phylum Arthropoda; class Insecta; order Hemiptera; family Aphididae; genus Pentalonia; species Pentalonia nigronervosa. The sequence goes on along the minus strand of JACXSJ010000474.1, from coordinate 260,583 downwards.
AACGGTATTTAAATGATTAGTAATTTTTTTTTATTATTTTATAATTTTCGGACGGAGGGGGTATGACCCCTTCACATCCCTACCATGGATACACTACTCACAATTATTATCATTTACAGTTCTAACACAAATTGCCATTTGGAATGTATCCAACAGGTGGCGGCGACAAAATCGCATACTGCCTAAATATTGCCCCTTAATAGAGATACACGAACAAGTCACTGCTCAAGACAATAATCATTATTAACGAACGATGATTGATGTCAGTTGAAAACAGAATATAAATATGCCTGCAGATAAGAGATGAAAAATAAAAGAAAAATTTTGCAAGTTAGAAAATGTTTGTATTTTGTCATTTTATTATAAACGTTAATATAACTCCATGTTTTTTATTTTAAATATCATTTACGTATTCTGAAAAACGTATATTTATTTTTATTTTTTAAGAGATGGAATACGCCTCCGAGTTAACTGTCTGGAAATTTTGCTTAAAGAAAAACGAAACGTGTCGGATTGTGTTTTATATCTTTCGTCACGTGTTTGTCACAATTGTTTGTGTTTTACTACCTACACACTTCAACTCTTTTGTAGTTGGTGCCTATTTACAGTTCTAACTTTTTGAATATTCTGTAAAAACAATTTTCTTTGTTTATTTATCATAGGTTTTGTTATAGAAAATAAAAATATGTTATATCACTTTATAAATGAATTTATTATTATTTTTTTTTCTATAGATACAGAAAAAGTATACGGCCATAAAAATACGAATACAATTTTACGGTATTTTTATATTTTGAATTAAATGTATTTATTTTAGCGTGTTGTAGAAAATAAATAATTTATAAAAATAAAAAACGTCGAGTTCTTTAGGGCGTCATACCTTGAAAATTCATTATTTTTTACTATATAAAATATTGTTATTTTTTAGTATAATATGTTCGCTGTGTCATATTTTATTACTTTTTAGAACAATTCAAGCAAAAACTGTCTTCTTATATTTTTTCTTTAAAGTTGTTAGATAACATATGTACACAATAATACTTAAAGTAGCTGATATCATATGAGTTGCACTAGAACACGTTTTTATGGTAAACACAATTATTATCATTGCTATTGAATTAAAAATCAAAATACGAGCAGATGTGATGTATATATTTTTTTATTAGTCGTCTGGTAAAAAATCAAAGATATAAATAAAAGATCCGAAGAATCTTTGTGTTATATTCTACTGCCAATAAAAAACAATCCAAAAAAATTAATAAAAACCAATTAGCTTTACGTCGAAACCGTTGGAGCCTAAAAAATAATAAGTTGATTTAAATTTGATACTTCTTTGTGAACATTTTTTATTTATTATTTTTGTTCTTGATATAATATATATATATATATATATATATATATATATATATATATATATATATAGATTTATTTTTAAATATTGATCGTTGCAAAACCTTTACAAGCCTCGAACCTTGTTTGTACGATATAGTCTTATACAGAGTGATTCATCAAGTAAATTCTGATTTTTGGAATTTTTAAATATACTGAAAAACCATATTTTTAAATTCTAAAGATTGTTTGTACCTACTATTAAGAGTGTCCTATAGTGATACAAATTCTGGTTTTTCAATGAGAACTCCCTTTAAATTAAATTCAATTAATTAGTGGATAATTTTTTTTGAAAATTTTGTTGTACCTAATTCGAAGTTCGAACGAATAGTGTTTATCAATTGTCAAAATGTTTGTATTAATGAATAATAGTCCTTAAAAATAATTTTACAAAATTTTAAAATATACGTAATATTGAATTTAGTATTGCCTCTTATGGTAAGACCATTTTTATAAATGATTAATGTTGGTGGATTAATAATAATGATTAAATTTTTCAAATTACCATACAGCCCTCTTATCTTTCAAACATATAATCACGAACCTGTTATTCAAAGTATACAAAGTTAAATAACTCAAAAACTACTCGTTTAAATTTGGATTTTGATACGAAAAAATGTGTAGGAAAATCATCCATAAATAATTTACTGGAGGGGGAGGGAGGTATCATTTAAAAAACAGAATTTTATATTTCCACTGAACAGAAGAGTGTTAAGCAGTATAACAAATTTAAAGAATTTGAAAATGCGGTCTTTAAGTGTATTCAAAAATTCCAAATCTCAGATTTTTAATATCTGCGTTGTTGAAAAAAAAAAGAAGTGAACACCATTGTTGGATCACCATGTATATGCGGCTTGACCAAAACGATCTAGAAGGATGACAATTATTCTAATTATTTTACTCATACATGGAATCAGTGTTAAAATAAAACTCATACACCTAAGTTTTGTTATTTATTTAGATAAGATACGATCGTTTTATTTAAATAAATCTATCTGACTAAATATACATATGATAAGCACATCAAGTATTAAAAGTAGAAATTATGTATGTAAGAATTTTAATTGCACTCAACGTTTTAATCGCCTATAAATCAGATTTTCCAAATGTAAACATCGCTTTCAAAATATATTTATCGATTTTTGGGACATCGCGCGTGCGAAGGCGAAATATCATTGTTTGTTTTTGAAAAGGGTTAATTATTGTAGCAGCGATCAATTATTGGGCAAAGTAAATTATTTACATTAGGTACCTTTGGTACCTGCAATTGAACACGAATTGCTCTAAACAATTAATATTTACCGAAAAAATCATTGAATAATTTAAAAAAAAAAACTCAAAATAGTTTTGTAACTATAAAATTTTATCCGAACAATATACTGTATAATTGTTAATTATCACTTGTTTTATATATTAGGTTTTATTAAATTAATATATTTATTAATTATTATATATAACATATTATATAATAAGAAGTTATGTGCAAGAATATAAAATATAAATACCATGTTTGGTTTTATTCTATGTTGAAAAAAAAATGCCTAGAGCCTACAATTATGTTATTTTGAGCCTGTGTATTTAGGTACCAATAAATGGGTGTTCGTACAGTTACAGTTGAATTTTTGGAAAATGAAATGTTACTAAGAAAATAAAGTGATGGTTTTTATACAATTATTAGCTTTCCGGTCCGGTTTTGCCTGTGCCAAAGATTTGTTATTTTTATAAAAATATTTGTAAAAAAATGTATATGCCATATGTCTTACTTATATAAAAGTAATATACGTAACTATGTAACTAACGGTAAACCCTATAAATAATCAAAAAAAAAAAATATTCGTTTTTCGTGAGCTGAAAAAAATATATGTGTCCAATAACGAATTCTCTTTAGGTACCTATAGAGATTGAACAAATAAACTATAAATACCCTCCAAGTCTAGTGGTATATATTGATATAACTTTTATTGAAAACGGTTTAGTAGTTTTTGATTGTATTTACTTTGGATAAACCAACTTCCATTTTTAATTTTTTGAGTAGCATTTCAAATAATTTTCAATAGGTGCTTAATGCTTATTAACTGACAAGACGTCCATGTGCGACATTCAAAAATCCTATGAGTGAATGATAAAAACCTATTATGATAAATATTATCTGTAACCAATAGCAACCCGGTGTTTTATCGAGACTGTTCTTGATCACTGGTAGAACCGTCTCTAACAATAGTTAATTTCTTAACATACAAAATTTGATACACTATACAATAATTGCTATGAAATTAAAAAATAATTATACTAATTTACACAGTTATCTGATAGAAACTTATGGAACTTATTAATAATTAATGCAACCCATTGTCCATTTAATTTATATTAAAAAATGATTGGGGTCATACTCGAGATAAAGACTATACCCCATCTCTTAAATCGGATCAAATTACACACATTGAGCAACATTTTATCAAGATCGGTTAAGTAGTTTTGGAGTTCATTTCGGACAAACATCGTGACGTGAGATTTTTATGTAATATATTATATATACATAAGGATTTCTATAGGTATGGGTACACTGATAAGCCAAAAATGAGATAAACGAATTATTACTATCGTCTTGACGAACTGTATTATTTTCGAGTACCAGCCTACAACCGAGGAGAGCAGTAAGTCGAAATCGCATCATCCCGTGCTGAGTTTGCATAATTTTGCAACACAACCGTTTGAGTTCTGAATCGAATCTTATATTATGTTATGCGCGCGTTACCTTGATTGAAATGTTAATTAAAATCTTATTTAACGAAACAGAAATACGCTAATAATTATATTATTCTCGAGTAAACACAATTAATTTTTATTTGTTCGGTTTGTGGCGGAGATTGTGGTGTGTGTGTGTGTGTGTATGTGGGGGGGGGGGCTGGAAACTTTATTACGTTGTACTTTATTTGTTCGGTGTACATAGATTGTTATATAATTTGTTATATATACACTGGTCGATTTTGTTCATTAAATAAATAATAAAAACAAATATCATTGCTGCTTTTTAAGAACTGCAGAGCTTCACAACTGCTTTGGCAGCAAAAGTAAACAAATCAACTTATGTCATTATACATCAAAACTAAAATTATTTAACAAATCAGGAAAGCGTATACTTTTAATGCGTAGTGCTGTCGTCAAACGAGATTGTTACCAACTGTCAATTATTCATTATGAGCAGTATTATAATGTTTATGCACTAAAAATAAGCCAAATGCACATGAAAAAAGTTGAATGAATAATTAAACATTTTTTATATTTTGATTATTTAATATTCAAAAAATAAATAAATTTAAAATTACGAAGCTTTATTGAAAATTTAATGTAGGCGTGTCTCTGAATATCAATACTGAATTGTTGACAATAAATAAGCGATAATTTCTATGTATTCTGTATATAATATACATTACAGATATACAAATTTAGATTCAGTTTTAATTAATTAAGTACCTAAATATTTTTTTGATATTTTGTATCGAAAACCATAAAACATGTGATTAAAACCAAAAAGGCCAACATTTGGACTTGCATGCCAAATTTCACAAATTATAAAACTATCCCTATATAAAATATAATTTTTATATTTGATTATAGATATCATGAAACAAAAAAAAAATTAAAATCCTAATTACCCTAATTAAGAAAACTCTTATTATGAGTAATGATTTACTATTATGATACATTTAAATTGTACAAACGAACGATATTGTGTAGTACTAAAAACCATTTTACATTTTATCAATTTGTTGAGCGTATACATAAACATTTGATAATTTATACGTTTCATAAAGTCCAATAGTAATTATTATTCGATAGTGCTGTTATATGATACATAAATTAACTGATTAAAAGTAAAGTTTACAAGTTATTCTTTATTCACAGGCGAAAATAGCCCATTCAATCTTTAAAAATCAAATTTCGGCCGAGTAGTTAATTTCTTATAAATATTTAAAGTTTATAGGAATAGGGAGAAGTGGATCAAAATTTTGCAGTGTTCCCTCTGTATCACTGATTTCCGGTCATAAAAAATTTTAATACTTATTTTAATAATAAAAGTTATTAATCAAAACTAAATGATATTAACGTCATATTATAATTGCTCTGTGTTTATAATAATTTTTCTCCGGCAATTGTTATACGTTTTTTACGTGGTTAAGTCGCTTAACCTATAAAAAAGTGCACGAACAAATTGGTGTCGTTTTCGAATTAGTCTGTCCAAAATTATTGCTCTTAAAGACAGTTTTCTTGTGTACGACATGTAAAAGTATTATAAGTTTAATAATTAATAACTATATCTTATCTACGGTTCTTCGCGATAGCGATAATCAACGGTACGGTCTACGCCCTACAACTTGTGCTAATTTTACTTCCACTCAACACGTGCCATGGCTATCTTCGTCCGTTGTATATAATTCAGTGCAATTTAGTTTGACTACAAAAAACCGACCAAGGTGTCTAGTTCTGGTGTATATTAATTTCTTATTCCAATTAACTTAAGTGACTGCCATTTGTCGTAGATTTCCTAGTGAATAAAACCTAATTATATACATTTTCTCTATTAATATGGGTCGCCCTATCTGTGATATTTGCTCTAAGCCTTTATTACGCGGACATCTTATTGTTAGCTGCCTCATTTGCAAAAATATTTTCCACTCAAATTATCCTAACACTTCAACTCAAGTACTCGTTGATACAAATCGTAAACCACCATGGACTTGTCCCTCCTGTAAAATTTCTCCTCCTAAATTTATCTAGTATCAAACTTTTGGTCAAGCACATTACCTATGTCGCTATTTTGGCTTTTTAAAAATATTTTAATTTATATGTAAGTTACGAGCTTGCAAGATATTACAATTTAAAATTGCTAATAAATCGCATTTAAATTAAAATATTGAAAAAAAGTCAATATAGAAACGTAGATAATGTTTTTAACTTAAAGTTTGATAATATTCATTTATTTCTTCTAATACTAAAAGTAACAACATGCAATTGGTTATGCTGATTCTAAATTGTCTATATTGGGCTAAAGAAAGAAAATAAATAGTGCTTTGATATCCTCTTAAACATTTTATCTAGATTAAGGAGACTTTCATTTTTAGGTTTCTAAACATAATATTATTATGTTTTGAACACCTATTATATCTTCATTATGTCCGTCTGTTCATTAGTTACAAGTACATAAAGTTATGATTGTTGATGTTGAGATGGATTACAAAGGTAAATCAATTAAAAAAAATTTTTTCGCTTTGATTTAATATATTAATATAATACTGTAAGATAATTGAATAATAATATGCCAAAAGAGAAATTATTACTTATCAGTATCTCAGAAGAAAAGAAAAATGGTTAAATATTAAATAATTACATTTATTAGAATTTCTATACATAATATTCAAGTCATCAAATTCTTAATAAACTGTACGTATTATACTATTATAATAGATTCATTAATACTTACTAAACGCGTTTGGAAACTGAAAATTTAGCACGTTCGCAGAATGGACTTTCCTAACTTGTTTGTGATGAATATTGTCGATATTTATATGAATTTTTTTTCGAAAAATTAAATTATAATATTATTACTCGGATTGACTTTAATCCAAACAGCTTTTTTCGGATTCAGTTTATCGGTAGATGATATATGCACCTAATCATTTGGGACTCGGATTGCCTAGATACAGCCCCATGGTGCAGATACTCAGAACGATACTCGAAGTGATGCTCAAAGCATTACTTGAAGCGATACTCAATTTGTGAGGCGACTCGAACTTTGGAAAACGCGTAAGAATGCTACACAGAGCGACACATCGTATGCGATCTGTCGTGGAGAGATGATAAATCGATGGTAAACTGATTAATGACCCTGCAAACCCTATAAATTGTTCATTAAAACGACCTATGTAAATGACAAAAATTAGAGAACTTCTAGTAGTGGTTTAACTAAAAAAAATGAAAAGGTATTTGGTTTAGTAAAGAAGTTTACTTTGCATCCGTTGGAACAAATATTCAATATTTTTTATAGTTTCAATATATTTAATTTAAAAAATTGAGAATTTGATGAAATTTTAAACGTTATGAATTTGTTAAAATTAAAAAGGTGCTCCAACCGATGCAAAGTATAATATTGTTTATGTATTCAAACATCTTTAGTCTTTACATTTTTTAAATCGAACTTCTGGAAGTACTTAACATTTTTTTCAGGTGTACAGCTATTTCACGAACACAGATTGGTTTTGAATATTTTGATCTAATGAACAATTGGCGTGTGCATGCGTGTGCGTAATATGTGAGGTGCGGCCGCAGGGTCGGTTTTAAGGGACACCGATGGACAATTGCTTGGGAGCGGAAAATTTTTCTCAGATAAGATGGAAAAAAAATTAAATTTTTCTTTGTAGAGAGAATATTAAATTCTCAAATTTAAGATATAAAAATAAAATATTTTTATACAAATTTCTAACAAAATAACTTGCAAATATTCGTATTTTTGACGAAATTTTTTAAAATTCTAACTCTAGTCTCTCATAAATAACTTTTGTGAATTAACCCTCGTATTTATTTTTTTTTTGAATTACACCAATAACAAATAATATAAGAACCCGCTTATATATAACTTTAAAATTTTTGAAAAAAGTTTAGCTATAACTGTAATATGATGTCAAAATAATATATTAAAAATGGGCTATTAGAGGAACAGAATCTTCAAATATGACCCTGGATATATGTGAAGGTTGGACCCGTAAACACAGGCCAATGATCATTTACTACAGACACACATGCACTGAGACGAGAAGTGACCGCAAAGAACCGAAAGAATTGCCTGAACATCACCACTTCTAAAAAATGGCACTTTTGCAGGGGACATAAAATATACAAAACACTTTTGAGACTAAAGTGTCCGCGACTAGGCGCTAATGATGCAAAAAATGAAAAATGAATTAAAATAAAAATAAACTAAAAAAAAAATGACGAAAGTCTACAGCGACCGAGTTGAAACGGACGGGGCCGAGGCGACGGTTTTAATTTATAAAGTGAAAGATAATATAAAAAAGTTTCGACAATATATCTTTCAATTAACATAGTAATGCAGTTTATACCCGATACGAATGTATGATCATTGCAGTTGTTTCTCTGTGGTGTAGGTGGTGGGTGTGTAATATGTATCATAATGTTAACGGTGTCACGTGTTTAATTTTTAATCGCTCTGAAATGCGACGACGGCGCCTGCAGTCAGTTGGGAACGGGCTTAGTTTTTAACTTTTTATGTTTTTTTTTCATATTTTTTTCGAGAACGCGACAAACCGAGTGCTCTGAGTGTTCAAACTAAATGCGTCGCACTCATTAGTCACGATTTAAACTCTATATACGTCACACGTTTTCTGTACGAAATGGTAATTTTAAATACGTACACGTACGTACATTTTGTGTTCAAGTTGAGACGCCCATTATCACTTTAACGACTTTATTGTAATTAAACTTCGAATCGCGTACAATTAAATTAGATATGCAGGTCTTTTATATTGCATCACTGCAAATGGTTTGTTCGTCTTAGCTTGTGATAATATTCAAGTAACGATCAAGACTGGGCAAGTTTTTTCAACTCGTTAAGTTAAGATAAGATCAGTAAGTCGAGTTAAGATGAAATTTATTTATAATTTGTTTTTATAACTCAGCCGAGTCAAAAATTAATTAAGTCAAAATTAACTTAATTACACTAATTTCAATAACTTTGAATCATGAGAAAAAAAGGTTACCTATGGAAAATGTTGACTAATTTGGAATTTGTTTAAGCTCAAAGTTCACATGTAGGAGACATAATAAAGTACCTATTTACAGAGTATTTTAAAGTGACCTAAAGTTAACTATTCAGTCAACTTTTCCCCTTAATATTTGAGATGTCTGTAGACATCTAGTATATAGTAATTTAGTAGATACCTGGCTATTAACTATATTACTTTTAGTACGTACCACCTACTATAGGTATCGGCTATTCACAAAATACTTTTATATCAGTTGTGTGGGTATATCAAACTCAGATCAGTAATGATTAATCATTTTAGCAGGTATTTCTCAATATGCCTTGTATTGTCTTAGGCATATCTTTGATATTATCTAATATTCATTATTCTCAAACCAACAAAATGAGAAATTTATGGTGGTATAAAATTTAAAACTTAACTTAATTTTAATTAATTTGTATGCAATTATCTTGAAGTTAACACGTTTAACATGTTAAAAATGTAACTCATGAGGTTAAAAAATTAATTTCCAAAAAAAAGTAACGAGTTATTTAATTTAGATAATACTTATTAACTTAACGTTTTAACTTAATTTTTAATTCATTAATTCCCTGCAGCCTTGGTAACGATTATTCGCACTTTACAGATGTAAGTAACTTGCTGCTATTAAGGTTAACTTTTATGTGATGTATTCGTCTATGTAATATAATATTATATGCTGGCACGTGCCTACAAATAAAAGGAACAAAACATTGTCAAACGAAATAGGTTTGCTCATGTTTTTATTTATATATGTATCGACCTATGGTGAGGTGCGGTCCGATGGAAATAATAGATTTTCCATTTAAAGTCCTCGTCGAGACGAACAAACAACGGGACATCAACAATTCGAAAAATGCATACAAAATACCTACCTACATTATAGTAAATCGTGACTGGACAGTAAACATTTATTGAATTACACTGGTATTTACATAAAAGGGACTTTTACCCTTTGCCATTTGAAGTTACATAAAATACTGTTCTTCTGCAAACTATTCCCTTTGCCCGTGACGTGCGACAAGTCTAATCCAAAAAGATCTCTTAGTATATATTTCATAGCTTTATTATGGGTTCGATACAGAGCATGTCTCTGCAACAATTTCGCTTTAACGGATATACAAAAAGTATTGCAGAAAATGAGAGGAAAAATTATTTTTACTATAAACCTTTACGTTGTGCGCCGATATATGTACTGCTGCGATAAGACAACAAGTGACATATAAATATAAGCAATATAAAAATAAAATAACCTTACATGTTTCGTTTGGGTCTCCTGCTCATAAGTTGGGATACTTGAAAATGAGAAAGCAGACACGACAGCCTACGAAGCCACCGCGTAATCTACTTTATTCACAAAACTTAATTCATCGACCTCATCTGAATCTTTCCACATTAATTCAACCACAAAATAACGGAACAATGAAGAAATTTCGGTTAAACCTTTCTCTATCAATAAACCAATAAATGTAAAATTGTATATAAATAAATTAAATTATCCTACCAATATTAAAAAAAAGAGAGAAAATAACAATAATTGTTCGAGTTAAAATAGGCCATTCTCGCCTAACACGTCATGCTTACTTCATCAGACATGAACCAGCACAAATAATATGCGATATATTTGTAATGAAATTTTAACAATAAAACATAATATAGTCTTATAAACTGCCCTAAATTCACCGAAGCCCGCGAGATCTTCAATAAACCTCTCACACTTCACCAAGCTTTCGATGAAAAGAAAACCGCTTCAATCAGTACATTTTCCTTAAACCTTGGCCATAAATTGTAAATCTTTCAAAACATGTAAATATTTGTGATAAGATTTAATGTTTATTAATAACTTTTGTTATAAATATTAAGTTAATGTAGGCTAAAAACCTTGTGGTTGAAACCTTTTACTAAAAAAAAAAAATATATATATATAATATTATTTATTGTAAATTGTTTATGTAGACACCTATCTTGAACGCACTAAAACACTTAATACTACTAAAGATTATCGTGAAATAGTGAATTGTGGTTAGTGATAGGATTTATTTAGATAAATTATGTAAATAATTATTTTTTTTTTATCTCTTATTTATCTAGATAAATAAATATAAGTTATCTAAGTATTTATTTTAGCTAAAATTTTCAATTATCTAGATAAATTTATAAAATAAACTTTTTTTCTGAAAATTAGCTAGATCTGTTAGAAAATATTTTATTTTATTCTCATTGTTTTAGGGACTATTATACGTAAAATAATATTTCGGGATAAAACTATGAAGTTAATTTTAAAAAACTATAATTTATTCCTATTTAGCACTTATTACTTATTAGTAATCAATATTCTGTATTCGGTTATATATATAATATACTAATTCATTTATATTTATATTCAATATATTTATAAGTATCCTATATTAATGTTGTTTGTTGCGACCAGTATTATTTCCCAGATTTCTATAAATATTTTAAAATTATAATTAAAATATGAATAATAAAAACAGACGACAAATAATCACCGCCGTCTGCCAAACAAAATTCTATTAAATATAATATTATTTATTGAGAAATAAAGATAAACCAGCTGTTTATTCTTTCCGTATTCGCTATACGCTAGTTTGAAATTAATATAAACAATAAATAATATATAATTCATATTAATATATTGATATATCTTGATATTCATGATAATTGATAAGTCTGACTAGCAGTTACGTGAGATGCTATTAATATATTTCGGGTTTTATATTTTATTATATAAATTTACGGACTATAAACTATCTGTAAACCAATTTTAATATGCACATGACATATAACCGGTGACTGGCAGTTGTTCGAAAAATGATAAGGACCAGAAAATCGAAAATCGAAAAAGTACTAGCAACAATTGTAATTGAAATGTTGTAATATAAATTATTATTATTATATTCATATTGATAAAAGTTATATAATTCCTGCTTATTTTGTAGTTTACGATTTCAGTATTTCGATCTATTGACTATTAAGTTTTTAACTATAAATGTTTGTTATACATATTGTTGTCATATATAACAAAAATGGATTTTAATAATTAATTACCTTTTTTATGATAGCAGAAGAAATACTCAGTGATAGATTTAAAAAAATATAATAAGTATCAATTATATATAATATATACGTAATAATAATTATTTAGTTGAACAGTGTCACTACACAAATAAAAAAATAATTTTATAGTATAATTTTTGAAAATTTAATGTTGGTAACAAATTGAATGCCGCCGTTTTTCGGCCCGGATCCTTATCATTTTTGATGATTGCCCCCGACCCACATATAACAACAATATATATTTCATATACACAATACTCGTAAATATCTTTTCAATGTTGTGAATTAATAATTTTAGGGTGCATTTGCGAACCTACTCTTCTCGCCACCACCCAACTCAACATCGAGCAATGTGTTTGTGTGTGTATTATTTTCAAATGTATTTTTGGAAATTTTCTTCAATTCAATAAACATGATGTCGTGATACAATTAAGATAAAAGTAAACATACTATACAGGCATGTACTTACATGACAGTATATATATATTATTAAATTAGTTATTTTAATTTTAATTTTTATAATTATCTGCAATTTATCTAGATAAAATATTTTTATCTTATATTATTTTTGTTAGATGAATTTGATTTGTTTATTTTTTATCTGTATCTTTATCCAGATGATTTTTTTGTTATCTGTTCCTAACACTGATTGTAGTCTTATGTGTGTCACCCGACCCAGTCACCGTTTTTATGTGCACCATGAGTTTGCGCTACGATTTAAGTACGTGTGTACAACAGTCTACGAAATAGAAAATTAAATAATATGGCAGGTTAGGAATCCGTTTGTTAAATACAGAGATATTATATAAATGAAGATGTTTAGTTTTTATTTTAGAGAGACAAAAAAAGGTTTTAAGTGCCTCTTGAAAATTTGTATGAGTTGGAGATGTCTTGTTGCTCTCAGGTCTTCGATTTATAAAGAAATAAGACGAAAATGGAAATTAAAAATAGGCAAATGAATAAATTGTCATTATTACAGTTACTGCCAAAATTGTTATTGAGCAATACAGAATATTCAAAACTATATTCTAAAACAATATAAACAATGCATTTTATTGTGGAGACTGGAGATTGCTTAATCTTGTAAAATATTCGAATATAAGTATTTGAATATTTGTATTTAAATACTTTTTGAAGTATTTTTATGGTATTCCAGACACAATTTTTATCTAAGTATTTTTTAAGTATTCTGAATACTTTTTAAAAGTATTTTGAACAAAGTTTAAACACTTGTATTTGAATACCATAAAGCCCACTTTATCAATTATTTTTCACAAAAAAACTGACCACCAATAAAAATAATATTATTGTCGTTGAAACAGAGATGGGATTTTGTAAAGGAATTTTTTAAAAAAAAAAAATGAAAATCTAACAATTTTAAAAAAGTTCTATACTATAATGGTTAATACTTTTTTTTATTTATTATTTTGATTCTTAATAATAACAATATTAGTTGAAAAATACTAAAAGAAAATATGTAATAATATTTTTAATTCCAAATCGTCAGACATATAACAGTATTTATGAAATTGCAAAAAATGTATTACAAGTAGTAACATTATAAATATACTGATACACATATAGTTACAATTTAAAAAAAAATACTTGTACTTTGTATTCAAACACTTTGTGAGTATTAGTAAAATACATTTTTATACAAGTATTTTAAAAGTATTTTTCATACTTTTTATGCAAATACTAGTGGGTATAAATATCTTAATACTTTTTCAAAAGTATTATTTACAAGACTAAGATTATTGATTACTTACCTGACAAGTAATTAGATTTAAGCTCAAACACGAGCACAATAATGGCGTGAAAAAAAACTTACTTACCTAAGTAGAGATGTACAAATTAAAGTTTTTGTTTTATTATACGATAATATTGTTATATTAGATGTTTTATTAAACGATGAATTTCAATAATCTATAAAATTAATCAACCGAGACTCGACTACCATAGTAATGCGGTTAGATGGGAAATTTATTGTTCCTACGCCCAATATTCGTCGAAAAATGAGTCAAATTTTGTTTGTTTTGTTTGTTCCGCCGGAGAAGGTTGTAATAATAATTGTATTCATTAAAATTACAATAATTATATAATAAATCAGTTACATTTAATATTTTACATCATTCTTATGCTAATAAGAGTTGTGCATCCAATGCACTATTATGTAAAGAAACAAGCGTGAAATATGCATGCACTCATAAATAGAAAAATATGCCTTAAGAATAATTCTAAGACATGCGAAATAAACTTAATGAAAATAAATGCACAAAAAGTTTACCGATAAAATAAAGTACGTGTAAAATATTAAAAAAATATGTATTAAGAAAAAAAATAATAAGACATTTAAAAAAATTATTCAAAACAAACTTTTTATATTCGAATATTATATGTAGATATTTTACCTACTGGATATCTGCCATATTTAATATAAGCATTCAAAAAAACGTCTAAAATATGCAAAGTAAAATTTCGTAATAGAATGATTGGTTGTATATATATATTAGATTGAATTTGTATCACATTTAAAACTATTTGAATTCAGAATGTCCATATTTAATCATATACATAATAGACTATCCAGTGGCGTATACAGCAATTGATTTCTTTGTGGGCTCATTTACCACAATCTGGTCCAGTGTTTCCCGACCGGGTGGTGGGGGGGACATGTACACAATTTCAGGAAGGCGTAAGCAGTCATCACAAAGCAAAATTTTTATTTATTAAATTATTTTTATTTTAAAATAGTTTTTATGTATTACAAAATATTGTATAGTTTTTTGTAAAGTATACAAAAAAAGTGCTCAATTTTTTTAATTTCTATTAATGAAAATTATAGAATTAGAATTTCTAAAAATTGATCTCCTATGAGGGTACGCAAGAATCGATACAAAAGATTCGTAATAAAATAATTTGGATTTCTGAAAAATAATTTATAAATATCGATAATATATTATATATAAAAAGGAATTGTTTCTACATCTTAGATAAATCGATTACCGATTTGAAAGATTTTGTTGTATATTTTTTATTTCAGAGACTACTAAAATTATCGCACTATTTTATCCATTTATTGATCATATATAATATATAATAACACTTTGCTGTCAGCTTAGATAGTCTTTAGACAGAAAAAGTGAGAGGAAAATGTGCTTTTTGTAGGACTCCATAAACCTTTTCAAACCAGAGACTCAGTACACGTAATGAAGATATAGTTATAAAAAAATAGCCATTTTAAATGTACATAACTGATTCATAAACAATGAAATAACTATAATTGAATATTTTAAAATTCTTAGACGTACATGTATCCAAACTAAATATTACAGCTATCCTATTTACTTTATTTTATCAGCATTTTTTTATACATTTATATTAATAAAATATTATTAATTACAACGATTTCTTTGATTTAAATTATTTTTGATTTTTAACTGTTAGTCAAATTTGTGACGTTTTGAATATTATCGACTCACTAAATTTCCATTTTTAACAATATACAAAATGTGTGCGATATTGAATGGTGTGAAATGTGTGGTTATGAATGATAAGTGTGCGGTTTTAAATGACGCTCTAATTTTCATGTCGTACAAACGATCATTTTATCATATTATTATTATTATTGTATTATCTACAAACAAAAAATAGTGGTTGAAAATTATTTAGAAACTATAATATTCTATTCTGTACACAATGGACAATCGATTTTTGTAGTGCGAACGAGAACAATTTTGTGATTTACACGACGTGAGCATAACTTTGATGATATTTTGTCACAAATTTTTATTTTTATCACAAATGGCTGTAAAAATATATTGAACATTTTATGATAATCTATCAAGAGAACTACCTTTAAAGTTAAAGTCAAAGCATTTTTTTTACTTTTGTAAAACGCGTGTACACACGTCATTGTCAAATAAAAATATGATATGGTTGTAAAATAGTTGGTATTTTATGCTTTATATAAAGTTATTCGGTACACACGTATGGTACACACGTCATCTTGTTTCGTTTATAAATAATTAACGATCAATCATACATATATTTGCAAATTTTCGAGTATATATGGGAATTAATATTAAAATTTAATCATGACACACATTTACGTATTATAATATCAACGTTTACTAGAAAAAAAAATACGTTAGAGAAATTATTTTTAAATACATATTACCTATTTAGAACCCTAAGCATTTAGGTTAAGCCTTGACACGTATAATATCACAAAAACGAAATGAGTTTTGCCGGATATTATTCTAAAACACATTTTAAAGAGGCTAGAAATAAAATAAACTGCATGATTTTCGCCTGCATTTTCACGTAGTAAAACAAAGATAAGATAAACAACAAAATAAAAACAATCCATAATACCTTCTACGGCATAATACGAATTACAATAGCTTTGATCTTAATGCATTTTTTCGTTTTGGTTTTTACCGAATTTATTGATTTGGAGAACTATCATCATTTACGTAGGTGTGACCGTAGTCATAAGCAGAAATTTGATAAAATTACTGGGGGTCTGCGTGAATAATGCTTTTTACACAGAATAACTTCAAAGAATATTCTATCCAGTAAAAAAGGTGTTAAAAATGTATGTTGTCATTAAGAAATTAAAAAATTGATAACGATAGAAAGTAGTAAAAATATTGTTTTACAGGCACTTAAAATTATATAAAAAAATATTTTCAAAAGCCAACGATGTTAAACGTAATTACATACTTATTATCACCATATCACATTTTTTTATATTTTGGGCCTAGGAGCTCCTAAAATCTTGGTGCCTGGGGCATATGCCCTTAATGCCCTCAATTAAACTTGACTCTGTATTATGAATCAGTATAAGACTAATGTTATAATTATTATATTTTTGTATTTATTCATAATTAAATTTTTAGAATAATCATACTGGCGGCCGATTACATATAGTAATATTTAATTAAATCAGTGAATTGCTTTTTTCTTCATATGCTAACGTTTTTGTGGTAATGTTTATACTCTATAAGTATATTATAAAGTCTCTATTACATAATCATGCTTAACTTTTTTAACACTCAATATTATATATTGGTAAGTGTTAGTAATGTATAATTTTATAAGTTTAATTTTTGAAAAATTTCTAAAATGTATGTAATTTAAAAATAGCATATTTTTTTAAAATACAACTAAAATTTATTTATTGATATTTAAATTGTCCATGTCATTGGTATGGTAAATATTCAAAATGTTTTTTTTTTAATTTAAAATTCGTTTTTATTCTAAATAAAATTAAATATTCAATTAATTTATATATTCTTTAACAATCTTTAAAAATGTAATCTCAATAGTTTAATACTATTTATACATTATTTGCCCTTTTATTAAAACAAAATTTACGTAAATTATGCTAAAATATTTTTAGCATGAAAATTTTCATAATAATTCTTTAAATATCTAACGCTTTGATGTTTACCGTGTTTTATTTAATTTTCTTTTTTATGCGCTGTGCCGTTTAATGGTATACTTCTTTTTTTTTTAAATAATAATAATAATAATAATAATAATACAAATGTATTTTTGTTCCTTTATACTTTTAGTTGAATTTGATTTCGTGATTACAATTTTTAAAAAAATATAAAATAAATGGTAAAAAAAAAAAATCATCCACAGTAGATACAACACGTACGAAGACGGTAGCATAAATTGACTTACGTTTACGCAACGAACGAGCCATCAACTGACTACACATGTAATTATTATAAGTATTTAAGTTATTATCTGTTACATATAAGTACTTATTACGATACTCACGATTTTATCTTCACATTAATTTTTGTAATTATTTTAGAAAAAATTGTTTAACAATATAACTAATAAAGAATAATACTTAGGTAAAACAACATCAAGAATATAATATTTTACAACTGATGGACTCAGAGATTATATAGGCTAATATGCATCTATTGCATATTAGACTTGATTTGTTCGATTAGTACTGTCTATAATAATATACTTGATAGGCAAAAGTTCCAAAAGCATAGAACTAATTTTTTTTCTCACGGAGGAGGGTGAGGGTAGTTATATTATGTGATTTCGTATTTATTATTTTATAAATAATTGAAGATGAGTTATACTATTTTATTTATAATTACAATTAATAATTGTATAGAAACCGGGATGAGTTCAAAGAAATTTACACGTACTCAAAATTTGATTGAGTTGTTTATTGACGAAGAATTCTGTTTTACAAAAAAAAAAGAATACAAGGTATTTGTTGGTCGCAATGACCGTATAGTACAAAAAAAAGACACGGTAAATTAGTCGCAATGACCGCGGACAATAATGACGACAGTGGCGACGACAGCCGCTCCGGGTGACGCACTCGACAACGACCGTACGGTATAATAGGCGCACTGACTGGGGACTGGAACTCAGCGAACGATTTTCGGACGATGCAATGCCAGATCACTGACTATTGGACCATTGGCAGTCTCACAAACCGTTCACTGGGTTGTGTCGGGGAGAACTTCTTTCCTAGTCGCGCAAGTCTGCCCGGGTGGGTCTTACTACGACGTCGGAAAGAAGTTGAATGTGTTTGGTGGTCAATCTGTCGGGCCTTTTATACCGGTCTTATCGGCGGTTGCAAGTCGGCGGTCTCGTGTTCTGTGACGAACTTTTGGTCAACCGGTGCCGTGTTCTGTGACAGAAACACGAAACTACAAAAGTGCAAAGCCGATAAAATGCAGGTATTCTTAACCGTAATATGCGATATGGTAATAATAATAATAACAATAAATAATTAAAAATGAGAATTTAATATGGTGCGCTTATTGCATGCAGCGCAAACAAATAATTAATATACATTGTTACTCATAATAATATACTTAAGGCCCCTGCAAACGTGTCATTTTTAAAGAGTTGTGTTCAGGTAATTCTTTCGTTCTTTGCGGTCACCGGTCGTCTTTGTGTGTGTGTGTGTGTGTGTGTGTGTGTGTGTGTGTAGTAAATGATCATTAGTGTGTGTATAGGTTCAGGGCCAAATTTAGAAATTTTGAGCACATTTTCAATAATTTTTTTTTATGCCATAGGCAGTTGATACTAGATACTACAGTAGTGGTCAAACTTTTTTTGAAAATATTGTACAAAAATCTTCATAAGTCGTTATCAGTGTAGTTAAAAAAAAAATATGAGGTTGAATTCACAATAATATTTTTATTATTTGAAGTTAGAATTTTACGAAAATTCGTCAAAAATACGAAAATTTGAAAATTATTTTGTTAGAAATTCATAAAATACTTTATTTTTATATTTAAGATTTGAAAATTTAATGTTCTCTTTACAGAGAAAAATTAATTTTTTTATTCATTTTATTTAAGAAAAATGTTTCGCTCCTAAAGTTTACTGCATCGGGCAACTAACCACTGGTGTCCCTTAAATATTATGCACTCCCATGCGCATGTCATATGGTCATTAGATCGAAATATTCAAATATTCAAAACTGATTTGTGGTCGTGAAAATAGCAATACGCCTGACAAAAATTTAAATACTTTCAGTAGTTCGATTTAAAAAAATGTAAAGACGTGTGAATGTATAAACAAGATTACTTTGCAGCGGTTGGAGTTCCTTTTCAATTTTACCAAATTTATAACAGGAATGAACATTTATGATTTTATCAATTTTTCATACTTAACAAATTGAAAGCTATCGAAATATTTTCTTTGACCGATGCAAAGTAAACTTCTTTATAAAATCAATTATGTTTACATTTTTTAAATCTAACTACTTAAAGTACGTTAATGTTTGTTAGCCGCATAGGTCGTTTAGATCAAAATTTTATAAGGTTTTGCATGGGTCTTAATTTATTAGGTACCTATACTTACTGTGATTTAAATGATAAGATCAATTTTCTCTTTTTTTAACCTCAGACTGAGCTTAATTGAATTGCTACGTACACATATTGTGTATATTCTTAATTTTTAAAAAAAACTTTAAAATATTCAACAAAATATAGTTTAGAATTTATTTTAGAATATTGAAAAAAAATTGTTTTAAACGCTATCTATGTGATATTATTTAAATATCTGAAAACTATAATACCGGGAACATAAAAACGATTTGTTTATGAGAAAATGCGTTCATACAAAGTTTTATTATCGATTGCGTTAATTTCCATACCATGATATGTATCTAGAAATTGAATACGTGTTACGACAAGAAAGAATTTACGACTTACGATGGAAATGCATTTTCGTACTTAGTGATGGCCGACGACATAATTTTAACACCAGAATAAAAATATCTGTTAACGATATCGTAAGTCGTACGATGTCGATGTCGTATAAAAAAATAATGGCACACGACAAATTATACAAAAAAAAATCTAATTGTATATTTTCTAAATGTCATACAGTTAAGTGATAAGACATCGACTATAAAATAATATGTATTTTCCAACATCGTACCACAAGTTTTCAAAAAATAACGTTCAAAACATGACATCTAATATAATATGATTTAGTCGTTTCCAGGCTTCGAGTAAATAAATTCCGTTTACGATGTGTACAACACATTGTTTTGTGTTTTGATAAATGGACTCGCGAATCTGAAAGAGTTGGTGCATGAGTAGTAGTGTGAATAAACATCCTCAGGGTTCGAAGTTTAAAAACTTTTGGACAGTTTATTTGACTTAAAGTCAAATAAGAAAATAAGACTTTCAAAGTTGTAGCTTGTAAGTTTACTAACTAACAATATTTAGCTTAAAGTATATCGAATTCGAAATTGAAAACGAATGACGTTAACCGAAACGAACACGTATAAAGTAAGTATATATATAAAAAAAATACTAAAAAGTACTGTATTTAAATATATTTTAAATAGCAAGGGACATTCGTCAAGCTATTCAACTATTTTAGTCATGGCCAACGATATAGTTCTCAGTATCGATATTACCCAAGTACCGTATACTGATTTGTGATTACTCAATGGAAATTAAAAAAAATAAATAATAATGAACGACTATAAGTTAATAAATTACTGTTTTTTTTGTTTGAAAAAATAATAATAATTAAGACGTATAAACAACCTTCTTTGAGGTTTGAATTTTTAATTTTAAGTAGGTACCTGTTATAAAATTATTATATTTATTGTTTGAAAGAAAATATTATTATTATAAATATATAAAATTATAAATATTAAACAAAACAACTTTATTTAAATATATATGATATGTGACACTAATTTAGTATCACTGTAGTTATTTATAAATACAACTATGTTACGTTAGGTATGGACGATTAACACAGACATACTGAAGTGGAATATTAGTTTTAAGTATATAATACAAACTGTATAGTTTAAGACGGATTTATTTTCTAATCTAGTAATCTTTAGTAGAACGTATATTATAGGTAGGTAGATAGTAGATACTAAATCAGTGGTTCCCAACCTCTTCTATTCTACGCCCCCTTCGTAGATTTTCAGAAATCTTGCGCCCTCTCCCTGGCCACTCCTATAAGTTGAAAAAAAATGATGACCTTTTTTTGTATACTTCACAATTAATAAGCATATTAATATTGAATCTGTTATACTCTGTCTCTTGGCAATCCACACAGTGGGCAGTTCGTTTAATAAAGTTGTGATATATAATTTGTAAAACATAACAACTATTAAAAATAAAAAAAAATTAAATTAATACAAATTTTACTTCATGATAACTTCTTGTGCTCCTTTACCCCAGGTAGGGAAAAACTGTACTCGATTAAAGGTTAATAATGAGAGTTTTCCCGATTTGAATGCATTTGAATAAAAATAAAAGTTATAAATAAATTCGATACCGCAATATATTGAATTATTCTAAAACGATATCGTTATCAAAAATGTACCGATATCAATATTGTTGGTATGTTGGCCATCACTATCAACAACTATATAACAATGCTATTTTGAGTAACATTAAATATAATATTATAATTTTAAGTAGAGTTATTAGATAATTTATTGACCTA
Organism: Pentalonia nigronervosa; assembly: GCA_014851325.1. NCBI lineage: Eukaryota > Metazoa > Arthropoda > Insecta > Hemiptera > Aphididae > Pentalonia > Pentalonia nigronervosa. The sequence continues at coordinate 238,327 of JACXSJ010000474.1, read as the reverse complement.
TAAATGAGAACGATTGATTTTCTTTACAGTTTATAGATATCTCTATTGTAATCTATGCACTTGGAGGTAAAATAGTATTATTTGTTCATTATTATTATTATTAATAATAATTCGGAGTTCAGTATTTAATGGTAGAAATGGGGTGTATGTGTTTTTAAAGAATTAAAATAAAATATTTCAAAGTTAATAAACATTTTAAATTATATTTTGTAACCCATATTTTTTTTAATCATAAAAAAATAAATTAAAAAGTCAGTGAATAAAGAATTACAGTGGACTTAATTAGTTTCACGATTCAAGTACGATATAATAATGTAACCTATTCATATTTATTAAGTTGCTTTTTTTTGTTACTATAAAAAAGAGTGTGTGTGTGTCTGTTTTAAGTTATGTTTTTGATTACTTTATTAAGTAAAAGGAGTGAACAATGAACTATAAATTTCGATTATAAATTCTATACCTAGTTTAAACGTTAAAAAGATTTTTTTTTTCAAATGTATCATTAGAGCGTGATGAAAAAAAAACTAAGATTACCAGCAAAAACTCAATTTTTATTATTATTAAAATTGTTAATTATTTGTTAAAAAAAATCCTTTAGGCAAAATTTTTATCGATTATTTATTATATAATTACTATTTAGATATTTTTTATGTTCACAAGTATTAAAAAATAGTTAAAAAATTCAAATAATTTGATCATCTCCTATCTAAAACTTATAATTTGAAAATTAAACGCGTTATTATTTAAGTTTTATTGGTACAAAGGTGGGAATTTATTTTTCCAACGATGACTTAATAATTAAATAAAATGTTACCATTTAGTAATACTAAATTAGTATTTACTAACTAAAAGTACTGTGGTTCAATTTTTTATCAGTACCTCTAAATTTGAAAAACAAAAACGTTTTAATATTATACGAAGGTATGATTTTTTGTAATTTCTTTTGATTGAATTCGTATCTTCAGATATTAAGTAGGTATTGACATTTTGACACGAACAGTTACTCATATACTACCAAAACCTATTTAATACTGTACAATATTCAATAGGTTTTAAGCACGTCTAATTTTTTCAAAACATCTTTCTTATGGTATATATTTATATGCCAAGTATATGATCAGATTTTTAATTTGCTTGTTTCCCCCCTTTTCCTCTACCAGTCTTGTGCGTTATCTAGATAAAATGTTTTTTTTATCTTATCTATATAAATAACTCCACACTATCTTTCTATCTTATTTAGATAAATACAAATTTTATCTAATTATCTACAGATAATTAGATAACTGTTTTATTAATTTCACTTGATTTTTTTACAATGAATTGTGTTTATAGTTAATAAATAATATAAATAATAAAATGAAGCGTCCAGATAATTTAAAATGTTCAAGGGTGTTAAACATTTTTTTTTAATTCAAATTTATTAATTTAATCTATAATATAATAAATTATCTAAAATATAAGTTTATAAGTATGTGTAAATAATATTAAATAATTAATTAAAGTTTTTTAAATCCTAAAAACTAGGTATAAAATGATCTGTTTTTTATCTATATAATAAAAAGTTTATTATATCTTTTATCTAGATACCTTATTTTTTTTAATTATATGCTTTCTTGTCTAGATAATTTTTATGTTATCTGTGCACAACATTGCCCTCTACATATGCCTATGATACTAGGTCCTTTTACTGTCCTACTATTATAGTTCTCCTTAATCAAAAGGTAGTAAGTGACAAAATGTAAAAAATGAGTTTATCATGTCGAAATATTTGTTATTTTAATGCGCATTATTTTTATTCTTATCAAAAATACCATATTTACAATAGATTTTATAATAACCATGATTATACATATATGTGTTTTTAAAAAATATAACGGTACTGAACAAAAATACATTATCAAATATATAGTGAGAAAAAAAAGGAAGTAACTGATCATATTTGACGATAATTTTACTATAGTAAAAGTTATAATGAATCATCAGTTTATTAATTAATTTTGATAATGTTATAAAAATAAAAAGGTAATTCAGAAAAAATAATTTTTTTCAAAAATATCACATTGTTACTTACTGCCTGCTTTTTGGCTATTTAAAATAAGTAAATAATATTAATGATTACACATATTATCAAATAATAATCAATGGTAATACTACTACTATAGGTAGTTTTTAAGATTTTGGTACTTGGGTATTAATTAAGACTTATAATGTTAGCATCTATACGTGCATCGAGTTTAATTATTGTAGCTACCATATTATTATTCCAACTCGGTTTTAAATTTATAACAACTGTATATAATTTCGTCCGTAATGATCATGTCTCCGTCCAATCGTCCAAAACATTAGGCTATCTAAAACGTGAAGATGCAATCTGCTTTATATAATAGAAAAGTATGTCCAATTTTTACAACTATAATAAATCAAATTAAACGTAGATCGCTAAAGAAGAAAATAAATCGAATTAAATCTACAAATGTATATAGAGTAAGTTTACACTTGCATAGAAGAATGTTAATTAAATAGATACTTTTTTTAAAACTGTATTATGGAAAATGGAAGTTCAATGTACAAACGGAATGTTTAAAGTTTAAAAGAAGGTTAAAGAATTTTCTGGAAATCGTCTGTCTGTATAGAAAAAAAATTTCGATATATTATATTTAATACGTTTGAATGAGTAACGTAATGAAAAATGAAGTTTATAAGTTTTTTTTTTTAAAGTTTTTGAGAATATGTGAGTTGATTAGAGAAAATATTACAGAGAGAAATTTGATTGAAAACAGTTTTTGTATGTGTGACGTGTGTGATATTATATTTTCAAACCGTGATTTCAATACAATATTTGATATTAAAGTAAATTATAGACAAATTTATTATTAACATTCGAGACTATATTTTAGTTCTTAAAATTATTTTTATCATTATGTGTTGTAATTATAAATTCATTTTGATAGTAAACTGAAATTATAACAAGAAAGCTGTTAAAAATGTGAAATATTATCTACATTTCCATTAGGTATGTTTGAAAAGATAATAAGCTTTTATCAATTTATGTAACTGGAGTACAGTATAGCTAAAATATAAAATAATATTATATAAGTAACATATAAAATACGAGAATATAATATTATGTAGTTTAAAATATATTATATTTCACAAGTCTGTAACCTAACTCAAATTTATGGGTTAATGTCAATAATGACACCTAGGTAATCGATCGTTTCAACTAGAATTCATGTTTAGATGTGTTTTACGTCGTTAATAATGAAATCGTCAAATGTTTCTCTATATTATACTGCGTATATTAAATTTAATAATTAATACGTGCCACATTTATAGTTATAAAATATAGTATGTGGCCCATTGAGTCTCTAAAATTAACATACCTTAAATGTTAAGTCGCACATTATTGTAGCGAGTTCTAAAATAATCGATAGAAGACAAGAAGAAACACTTTTTACTTACTGAAAGTATATTTGACAAGGGTTTTTTGGTTAGGTTTTAAAAATGAAATCGTTAAAATATAGGCCATGACGGGCGATGATCTTATGGAGCTGTTCCTGATAGTATTCCATCACTTTTATCAGCATATTTTCTACGAGAATTCCGGTAATTTTTTCACGAATGGCCATTGTGGGTTTTTAAATGTTTCGAGGACATTATTTAAAACCTCAAAGTAGAGGTAAAAAAGTCAGAAAGGCTTAAATTAGGCGAGCGAGAGAGTCGTGCAACGAATTTCTGTGAGGAGATCAAACAATCTGTTTTGTCTAAGTAGTGTGAAAAGAACGGTCAATGACATGGCAAAAAAACTTTTATTTTCACGTGACCTAACGTGACCACAACCAGATTCCGCTGATTCCCTAGTGTGGCAACGCCTCAGTGATTTTTTTTTGAAATTCGGGACTTCATGACGCTGAATCTTGTATATATATATATATATATATATTAGTATATTAACCATATTTCATGGATTTAAGATAATCACATAGTGTGAGTATCATTGCTATTTCTTCAGTTTAGTGTCCCGTTGTCTAAAGAAATTCTTCAAGACTTGTTTTTGTAACCTGGTTTGACTATATTAATATGATAATGTAGGTTCCTGGAGTTTAACTCGAGTAAAACGGATTTAAATATTTTTATTTGTTTGGTCAATAAATATTTATTGTTAGTATTAGTTAATCAATAGTACTGTGGTCAGAAATCAGACACAGAGGATGAATAAATTAAACGTTAACACATAAAAATGGCGAGATAAAGTAAAGCAATAAGTTAGTCTAGTTAGAACTTCACTTGTTCTGAATTTTATAAAATATAATCTTGCCACCCTAATACTTAGACGTGCTACGGTTTTATATTTTCCAATATTACGATTACAATTCACTGCGATTCAGATCGATATCCTTGAAATTAAAGGTATTGTTGAGTGACCACGTGCGTAATCCAAAGTTTAACAATTTTATTGACATTTATTTATTTCGTTAATATCCATTACACATTTCAAAACACATTTTTGACAATAGGCCGTGGATCGACGTCCAAACGCCCACTCGTCGACCCACGTTGTACCTACCTATATAGATGTCACTCGACCAAGTTTAATAACATTTTCACGGACATTACACCGCTCTCTTTTTTTTATAATTTATAACTAGTGATGTAAAATTTCATAGAGATAATTATATGCATAAAAATGACATATTTTTTTTTAATATTGTCATTATTCACTAATATGATTTGCACAAATTACAACGAGATATAAATATAAATTATAAGATGTACAGCATAATGAAAGCATGAACAAATATAATCACAAGATAATCACACACATTTACGCGCAATTTTAGTACTTCACCACGATAAGATATAAATATAAAATTATCATAGTGTTGCTTTTTTATCAAAAATAAAATTTACATAAACAAAAACTATCGTTAAGATATTTTATAAATATTTTTATTCTGGTGACCAGAAATTTGTAAAATGGAAATCTCTAAGTGTAAATTTCCCATTTACATCACTACTCATAACCACATAGACCTTAAACTAGGTTTTTTTGGTTATAACTCAAATTACACAGTACACGATGTGTATAATATATTAAATATTAGTGTAAAGTTATGACATTGTATCTAAAACGGAATTGTGTTATTATCTGCAGTATTCCGTTTATACGCGTGTGCAATAATTCCGAATTTCCACCATTGATTGCAAACACGTTTAGGCGATACACACTTGATTATCACATTGTGACTAAAACTAAGAGGATGTCGAAAAAAAAATTTGGAGTGGCTAAGATGAACAATTTACATATTATAATATTACAACTGCAAAGTGTGTTTATTTATAGCTTAAACGAGTTTATGATTCAAATCCCCCTGTGGTAATTTGTACTCACGCTGATGCGCGGGCACTAGTTCACACCGTTCGTAAGCACGTGTAGTCGATAATAATTATTATAAATAGAATCTGGAAGTTATTTTAATAAATTGTTCATGAAATCCAAAAATGTACGTACCTCAAATAACTTAACAGAACGGTCTTCGAACGTAGAAATTATTACGATATCAATATAAAATATAAAAATGGGATTGATACAAAAAAAAATTGAAAATTTAATATCGCGAAAAAACGAATTGAAAAATCTTGAGTATCGATTTCGTGTAATTTTAGTATAAAAAAAGCCAAAAGACAGTTTACGGTTGTCGTTGCTAATCTTTAACGAATGCGTGTTTGTACCCCCTTGTAAATTTAAATTTATTTGATGTTTTATGTCAAAATATGTTGTAATATTCCATATAGTTGTCATAGGTTCTTTAGTAGTCTTTTTAGCTACTTCATCTGCTATTTCATTATCACTAATGTTATTATGCCCCGGTACCCAGACAAATCTGATATTTTTTTTTATTTTAAAAAATATATTTAATATACGAGTACATATGTGATTATTTTTGTAGGGTTATCTAAGTTTTTAAGGGTGCTGAGTGAGTCCATGTATATAATTGTGCATTGTTTCTTTGTTAGCTAATTCTGTGGCTTTCAGTAATGCTAAATATTCCGCTGTATAAATCGCGTTGAGCATTGAGATGCGATGAGCTATTTGGGAATTAGTTTGAATTACTGAGATTGTAGTTCCTTCAGTATTTTTTAAAGCATCTACATATATTTCCCAGTGTGGTGGTATGTTATTTTTTAGATTACGAAAATTATCATTATAAGTGTTAGTATGTGTTTCATTTTTTTTGAAGTATGATAGGTCGAAATAGATAATTTGGTTAGAAGTATTCCATAAAGGTTGTTCAAATTGTTGGTGGATTTTTGGTTAAATTTTTAAAATCAATATTAAGATCTGAAACGTAGGTAGCTGTTCAAATACTGAGATTGTTTAGATTGTTATCAGATTGTATAAAATTTTTTGTTGCTATTATGCTATTATTATTCATGCAGCGTATTCTAATGTGTGGTTTATTCTTCTTTTTTCTAGTGACATTGAGCCTGTTAGATTGATAATACTGAGAACTGGACTGCTTTTGAAAGCACCGATTGACATTCTCTAAGCTGCATTATGGGTAGGGTCTATTGTTTTAATTGTATTTGATGTTGGTCTTTCGTAGAGAATTGAGCTGTATTCTAGTGCTGACAGGATCATTAAATTGTGTATTCGGTGTAGTTTTTTGCTTTCTGCTCGTCATTCGAGGTTACTGAGTGTTTTTATTATATTAAGTTTAGTTTTAGTTTTAGTTTTATTTTTATTTTTGTTATGTGGTTTGCCATGATAGTTTTGAATGAAATATTAAACCAAGTATTTTTATATTATATACTCGAGGAATGTTTATGTTTTCAGTTCTTAAAAATGGGTTGTTTGGTATATTATTTTTTGAGAAAATAATGAACTGAGATTTATCTGAGGAGAATGTAAAGCCTGAAGTTTTACTCCATAGTAGTAAGTTGTTTATACAATTTTGTAGTTGTTGAACTATGGTCTGTATTTTATTGCCTCTCCAATTCTCCATAAAATATTGCTGTTATCTATGTATATTGTAATTGTTTTGAAGGTTTGGTTTGATTTTCACAATTATTTCTAATAATTCTTCTTTTGAAATGTTGTAGTCATTATAAATTGTGTATGGATTGAGTTGGCCTTAATTACTTTCAAAAATATGTTTTTAGGTGAATATTGTTCTGCAGTTTTTAAATAAGTGTCTATATTTTATAAAAATGTTATTAAAGAAGCAAATTTGGTTTTTTTATTCTTTTTTAATTTTTTTATTTTGTAAAGTTTCCGAATTTTGAGGTTAGTAGGAGCAGACTGAGTGTTAAATGAATCTGGTAAAGATCTTTTGTTGCCAGAAAGAGCCAGTTGCTTCCAAATTAAAAGCTATTAGTTTTTCTATGGTTTTTCTTTGTGGATGGGTGTTATGATAACTGTTAAGTATTTTTATTTCAATTACAAACCTCTATAATCAAATTTAATGCTATATTCAAACTGTGCAACATATTTAAATAAAAAAAAATTCTAAAATCTTAAGAATTAAGTAAGAGCTTTCATATATAATACCCAAATAACATATTAAATTCAAAATAATATATGTAAATGTATGCGAAATAAAATGTGATGTTTAAAAATGTATTATAAAATTATAACTTAAAGCAAATTCGAAACTCACTCAATAATGTTTCATACACGATGATTTACGAAGAATATGCAAAACCAAAAAGTTCCTTGACGCAGGGTTATAACTCACGCGTACGTCAAACATTTTCCAACTTCTGAGTGATATATTATAATATTATAACATATTATACGATGATAATATATGTATACAAGTAGGTAGGTATATATGATATATACGATAATGAATTGTAAATTAACGAAAATACGTCAAACTATTTTCGAACACCTAAGATGTAAAACATGAGAAATAATATATCATGTCATAATGGATTAGCTACCATCAATGTTGTACCTGTACAATGTATTGTAATACCAGATACCTAAACAGTATTTTCATTTCGGTAATAATCAAACAAATATCTACACACAGCAAAAGTTGAACCTTTATCTTGTACAAGCGCGCCCACAGCATAAAAACATGCCCGGGGCAAAATAAAAATTATTTACAACCTAAATTACCCACAAAAAAAAACATTAGTAGAATAATAGTAAAACAATAATTTAGTTGCATGTTTGTTCATTATTTTTATTTTTAAGCCGCGGATTAACCTACGTTTAGATACTTTAGTGGAAAACTAATGATAATTTATATTTCCGTAACTTTATATCTGTTGATTATAGTTTTTTCTATTACTACCGATAAGCTTAAAAGTCAAAGCTCAAAGTCTTATTCTAGAAATATGTTTTTCTATTCTAGTAAAAAATGACCTATGTTACACATTATACTCGTATATGCCATAGTCTCTAGAAACTCTTTCCTTTTGGTTCAGGACTCTATATATAGATTGTAATTATCTTCCTATCCGGTATGATTTAATAGATATAATACGTATATATTTTTATGATATTTTAAATTTAATCGAATTTAGAATCCTTCATAGAATTAATGCTCGCATTTCTGATTTGTTCTATGTAGTTAAATTCAAAACAAATTGTGACAATATTTCATTTTTATCAAGGGCTTTTCTAAACGGCAATAAAATTTCTACTATATTGGATTTTTTTATTATATTCCATCGAGTGTTCAAAGCTGAAACATTGTTATTTTTTCAGCGTAAAACTTAATTATTTTGTTTTGGTTTTTATACGATCAATTTTTTTTCGTCTTTTTGTTAGTTTTATTCGTAATACTATTATTATATGCCAATTAGTTTCCATGTGTCAATAATAAATTTTACATTATTTTGTAATTTGTAATGTTTTGATAAAATGCTTAATATGAACCTTGATTATTATAAATAAATAAAAAATGCTATGCCATAATGCTTGATATTAAAGTACAATATACAGTTAAAAGTTTTCAAGGGAGAGTGAGGAAATGGCTCTGATCAATGTCCTAACCTAACCTGCGGTTGTCCTTGATTTTATATTCTGAATAACATAGAAAAGATATTATGTCTTTTTTTATTTCTTACAATATAGTATGATTATGATTTATACGGAACTACTTTAAATAATATTGTTTTACTATTTTTAGAACTAACCCAAATAATTTAATCCAAATACCGACTTTGATATATGCATACCTGAGAAATTTTATTTTTTTTTTGCAAATGACTTAAATAACATCATCAAAATAATTGTTTGAAAAATATAGCATTACATGTTGTTGTTTTTTTTAAAGAATATATTTCTATGACCATGAAAATAACGATTGTTTATACATTTATAATATTAAATAGTATATCATTTAAATATAAAATAAATAATAGTGGAGGATACTAATCTGCAGGAAAAGAAACTTGGAAATTTTTCTGGTAATTCGTCAAGCTTACACTGATATATCTAAACAATATGTCTTTATTAAGTACAAACGTCTGTACCAATATCGTAATGAGTTTTGTTTTATCTCAATATTCTAATGATTTAATCTGACCGAATTTATCGATAACCGTCCAGAAATCCATCGCAATTGTAATGTTCGCCTTCGCCTAGATTGATGAACAAGTTTAATTATTTTTTTTCTGGCGATAGAAGCCGTTATTATTTAGACTTCCTAAATTAAATCGAATTCATGGTCTATCCATTCGTAACTACGATTCTCGGGTTAATATGCATGCGTGGTATATTATTTTCATAATAAAATACCTGTATAACTTAAGTAGGTATATTTAGTCGGTTCTGGGTCCCCCCCGCAAATCCAGGCGATCCAGGCACCCCTCCCACCTGTCACGGACGTGTACGACCATGCCCCTCTTCTCCTCTCATCCATCTCTATCACGTACGTGCTCGGTCTTTCCCCTCCCATCCATCTCTATCACATACGTGCCTGGCCTTGCCCTCTCACATCCATGCTTATCACTCACGTGTCCAACATCCCCCCTCCATTGATAAAACCTATTATCTTAAATATTATCAGTTATAAAAATATTATCGTCTGCCACTCGCGGACGTATGCTACGTGACATATCATCAGCTATCATAAATATTATATGTTATCACATATTATCAGTTTTCATAAATATTATCATTGTTAGCAATAATATATTTTCGACCGCCGCTCGCACGCGTGATGCAGAAATGTGAAAGTGTTTAACTTTTAGTGGCTTTATAATGACTTGTATGCAGTAAACAAAGCTATTAAGTCTAATCTGTAAGCTTATTTTTGAAATAAATATAGTAGAATGTTGTTTACAATATTATCAGTATTACTAAACACGAATTATTATATCATATATTTAAACTCAATCCAAAATATACGAAACATGTTTATATATATATGTGTGTGTGTGTGTGTGTGTGTATTTTTATTTATTATAACCCGACAACTACCAATAGTCGCTCAGTTAGACAACTATAGTTCATGTTGATGATTTGTATATATTTTACATTATTTCAATAAATACTATTAAATAATATTGTACTATGACACTCAACTAGGACCTTTATGGTGTGCATCTCATCAACTCTAAATCCCTCGTTAATAATTTCTCAAAAATATGTTTAATAATAAATAATGTTCTAAACCATTATCCTATTCATATAATCAGTAAACATATCGCATACAGGCCTTCAACTATTATCACGAAATATTATATCATATATTTAAATTTAGTTTAAAATAATTGAAAATATTTCCTGAGTTTATTATTTAACATCGGTCTAACATCGGTTCATTATCTAACAATGGTTAGTGGGGTCCTCATTCGTTAAATTATATCTCCCCCCCCCCTTGATAGGTTTCATCCATTTAATCTACATTACCCATTTCGAAAATTATACTCTAAACTACTATACACAGTATTATATACCTCTTTATACACAGTCAATTATGCTTTGCAAAAACGTTAGCAATTTTTAATAATTATCCTATACATTTAATCAGTATACATAACGCGTACAAACCTCCTTAGTAGTTTTTATCACTATATATTTAAATACAATCCAAAATAATTGAAAATATTTTCTAAGTTTATCGATTATTATAACAAATGGTTAAATTATATCTCATAGCTTAAAATCTTAACAAAATATACTATTAGTTAATAAACTATTATTTAAATATGTGTAGTTAGACTATATACGTTTTGAAATATTTTCCTACACAGTTATTATCTAAAATTATAATAAATTTATATATTATTTTATTTACCTATGCCTATGTCTGAAAATTAGAATATAATATAATATAATTTTATATATTATCGTTTATATTATTATTATCATATTAACTATGTTCATTGTACAGAATGGTAAGAAGTATGTTGAAGGGAGAAATACGTTACTATTTCTAATATGATATTAAAAAATGTATAACCGATAGCTGTTATCCTCAGCTAATATAATATGTGTTATAATTACAAAATCAAATCATATTTAAATAATATATAATTACGTATATATATATATATAATAGCTCATTCTATCTAATAATATAAACGATAATATATCGAATTATATTATATTATATTCTAATTTTTAGAAATTGAAATTAAAACCAAATTTTTCATTTTGATTTCAAGTCTTATTTATAATATGCGAATAATATGCTCTTAAAATACGCATTAGAAACATTTTGACCTTATCGACGGTAAGTAGTCTCAAATATAAATGGTGGTGCGAATGGAGAAAATACTAAGAAATAATCATATTATTAGATAAAATAAACATTGATAAACAACAAAGATTGATATCTCTTGATGGCTTTACTCGTATGGGAATCATATAATATAGGAACGCAGTTTGTGTGTAGATAGAAGCATAATATCATAGGTTTATAATTTCAATTTTAAATAGGCCCACAAAAGAGAAAAACTCAAACCACGCTAATTTCTTTTAATATTCGTTTGGTAGGTACATTTATTCCTACGTTAGATTATTTCTTTACCGATTTAAAGAAAAATTAAATTATAATTTAAAAATATTATGCACTTAAAAATGAGAATATAACAAAATATAGTAGAGCCACGATAACTCGAAGTTAAAGGGGGATAAAAATTCAATTCGAGATATCTAACTCGAATTTATCAAAATAAAATCAAAACTTCGAGTTATCTATGTAATGAAATATAATTTTCAAATTTTACGATAAAAACGTTATGACAAATATAATACATTTATGTATATACATAAATGTTATATAAAAACTAAATAAAATTAAAAAAATAAATACAATGAAATTATAAGTATGTATGTATTTATGTATTATTTATGAGACTGTATATTAGAAAAATTAATTTGTGATTAATTTTTGGGTTTTTTGCTGTGCATTGACAAAATTTTCTAATTTGCCTATAGATTCGAAAATAGAACTATCCACGCCTTCGTCAGATTCAACAAATTGCCTAACAGTTTATAATAATGACATTACTTGGTTTGCTGTTATCATACTTAAAGTTGTTTAAGGCTCATCATTTTCATTATTTTCGGAATCACTATTTGATATATTTATACCCATGATTTCGTTATCAGTTAAGAGTCCACTGACTACATTATCATCGATTGTAGCATATGATTGAAATGTAATCTCTTGATCGACATTAAGTTTATCTGCTACAATTTGCCAATCATATCCACTATCATCATCGTCATTATTTTCTAAACCATCACCATCACACTGTTCATCATTAAAATAGAATCCAGCTTTTTTGAATCAATTGACAATTGTACTTGGTTGTACATTACGCCATGCTTTTTCACACATACACATGGATTGTAATAGATTTATTGAACATGGTCTGCCTTCATCAATATCGTAAACAATTTTTCGAATAATTTTTTTGCGGTATAATGTTTTGAAATTTTATATTATTCCCTGATCCATTAGTTGTAGTTTAGATGTAGTATTTGGAGGTAAAAATTCGATTTTTACAGATTTTAAATTGATATTATAATGAGCTGTACAGTTATCAATAAATAATATAAATATTTCTTTGATTTAGTCGCATTTTTTGATAAAATTTTATAAGCCAATTTTTAAATAAATCACCAGTCATCTATGCCTTTTTGTTTGACTCATAATCTAATGATAAACTTTTAACTCCTTTAAAACATCGTGGTTCAGTTGATTTCCCGATTATAAGTGGTTTAATTTTTTCGGAACCTGATATATTTGATCCTAAAATAATTATTATCCGTTCCTACTTTGTTTACCACCTGAACAAGTTTCCCCTTTCAAAATTAAAGTGCAGTCGGATAGGCATTTAAAAAAACAATGTTGTCTTATCCACATTAAATACATCATCGGGAGAATATTCTTTTATGATGTTTGATAACTTTCCTAACCATTCATTACATAAAGAGTCATTTTTAGAAGCACTTTCACTACATATTTTACAAAAAATTATGTTATGACGATTTTTCCAATTTCCTGACAAGTCTTGACTTGCTTTAAAATTAGAATAACCAAATTGAGTTGCAAAATATTCTGCTTTTTCTTTTAATATTAGTCCACTTATAGGTATATTTTTATCTCTACATTGAGTAAACCATTTGAATAAACATACCTCTACATTTGAATATTCTGCTGGTTTTGATCTTCTACAGTCACCTTTATTGTTTTCATTTTTTTTTTAAATATCCGCCTTATTTTTTAAAAATGTTGACAGCGTATTTGGAGGAATATTAAATTCTTTTTTGATATCTTGTTTTTTCCAGTTACCTTTCTCCACCAATTGTATCACATGAACTTTGTTAGTTATAGTTAAATGGTTTAATTTTCGTTTTTCAGACATGTTTAAAAACATTCAAAAATACACACGACAGGTAGAGTGTAGACACATACTAACCAATACATACTTATTATTATTGTGTGTGCACTAATAATTAGTTTCTATCTACTCGTTTAATCTTTATTATACAGTACTGAAGTAGATACAACATAATACATAATAATTAACACAATAATTACGAAATACCCAGAATATCCAGAATAACAGATATACAAATATACTTCGACTAAGCTATTCATCACAATTTTATATTTGAGTTAACAAGACTTATAATACATTGAGTGTTAATATAATTTCTTGGTGAATTAAAAAAAAAAATCGAGTTGTCGAGTTCTTCGAATTATCGAGGTTCGAGTTATCGCGACTCGACTGTATATACTAATATGCGTGAAAAATTGTAAAATATTAAGTAAAATATAACGAAAAAAAAATAGTTTAAACTCCCTGGTGATATGAAATAAATTTCTATATCACTAAACTATGTTTTAAATGAATACAAGAAAACATGCAAACTCTTTTATAGGAATATCTCCTTATGTCCGTAGTCCTACTTATTACCTTTAACTAGGGCTAAGGATTTCACACTTTTAAAAACTTTAAAATATGCAGTTATTTGTACCTCAAAAAAAAATTATTAAATATACCCTTAAAATATGCATTAAAAACCGAAACATTTTGACATTATCAACGGTTATTAATCTCAAATATAAATGGTGGTGCGAACAGGAAAAAAACTAAGCAATAATCACATTATTAGATAATAAATATTTTAACTTTGATGAACAACTACGATTGGTATCTTGTGAAGGTGTGACCCATATAGAAATCATACAATATGTTGTGTACCAGTCAGAGGACGACCTTTCAGAATGGACGTAGGAGCTTGTAGTCATGGTGTTAAAATAAATTAAAACTGTTGTATATTGTAATGAGTTGTTTTATTAAAAATTTTAGTATTTAGACTGGCGTGAAGGTGCTCGTTGTAGCCCGGGAATATCACGTCTGAATTGATGCCGATTCGGACTTTCTTGTATATTGGCTACTCCTACTATCGGTACCTACGTCATCCTAGCGTTGATCTCATTTGTTTTATCGTGTATGCTAGTTCCAAGAAATGTCATCACCCCACCAATGTCGTGCACGTGCAAATAACTGACCGGATGCGGTTAGACCATCCATTATCATATTTTAACGTATTTCACAGAATGAGTTCACATGATATAATGTTTTAAACTGCTTGCAATGATATATGTTTAATGTGATTTGACAATATTTAGATTAGATAGCTAAGTGGTCGTTCGAGGCCGCCTTCTGTTGTTAACAGAATATCTACGATTCGAGTATTATTAGCTCCTTACTGGTTGGTCATGCCCTAATATAATTCTGAGTGCATTTCTACTATTATTCTAATACATGCTCGTTTTAGGTACACGATTTATCTTGTCCTCATTCTCAGAGTTTTTTGTGTTAATTTCCTAAACACTTTTATGGTCGGTCTAGCTTTGTCTTTTCCCAACGCGTCTACGGTTTGGTAATTATTTATAAAGTGGATTGTGTTGAGATGTGCCCCCTTACCCTTGAGGTCATTGCTGATTTATTAATAGTCAAAAAAGTTATATATCGCCAGGTACATAGCAAATATATGTATGCAGTCTGTGTATAAATAAAAGCATAATATCGGTGTGGTTATAATTTCAACTCTAAATCTGGTCCCGCAGACGAGAAATATGCGAACCAAACTAAAAATTTAAAAATGTATAAAAACTTTAAATATCTCTCAAGCATAGATGTTTGCATTAATTAATGTTGTCCGAGCATTAAAATGCATAACGAAAATGTCTTCATATTATGTTTGCAAAAAAAGTATAGATTCCTATTCGAGTTTCTAAAATTGACCACCTTAAATCCAAGGTAAAAAATTATAAAATGTACAGATCATTTTAGATGTTTCTAAATGAAAACATTTTCATATTGTACATTCTTCTTTATTTTGAATTAATAAAGTGGCTGTAACATACTTTTGAATTACCCTGTATGTTTTGATCGCAAAATATTAGAAAACGCGTAGACTCCTTTGCAAGTTTCTAAACCTACTTATTAGTAATCCAAATGGACCAATCATTTGCCTGTCCTTTATCCAATGAAAATCAATGCCACTATGCGCACAAAAGAACAGTACTGTTGATACTATTTGTGTAAATAATTCGTATCGATAGCTAGCCATCTAAAAACCATTCGAGTTTGTAGATCGTTATTAGTAGTCGGCGGTGGTCATCACTCATCAACTCAATACAAATATTACGATGTACGACTTTATTATTGTCCGGTGGAAACTTTTGTGTGTGTGTACAATCGAAAACGCAAACAATGGCTAGGCAAATCATAAACGATTGTACTCACTCACAAAGCGAAATACCCAAAAACCCACGAACGGTGCTGTTAATTTGATGAATTTGCATATCGATGAAACACAATGCTCCGAATTAAAAATAAAGCAGATACGAATACAAACTGAGCCTCGATGATCACACTGTAATCAATAAATCGTATTTCAAAGCGTTATATTATATTATATTTTAGACGTCATAATAATGCATAATAATGCGTTCCTAAATCTGTTTTTTTTTTTACTGTTTTTATTACGTATTTAGGTGGGCAGAAGAAAACACAATTCATAATAAAATAAACAATATTTTGGAGATAACGCCATATTATTAGTTTTTGAAAATACTACAACAGTTTAAAAAAAAAAGTTTTTGTTTTACACGAAATTGCAAGACAAATGCTACATTTGTTCAAAACAGATGATATTGTGCAGCATTTCATCCAAAACATTATAATATTCTGATTTTATTATGAGTATTTTAGTTCTGAAATTACACTCGAAACAAAAATAGCTGATCTACGCTGACAGATTTTTAAAATTAATTTTCTAAATAATTTCATAATAGCGCCACGACCGGTGACGGAATAATAAATATATATCTTCTGTTGAATACACTGATTTACTCAGTATTAAAACATAATAATATTTTAATTTTAATTTTATTATATATGTTTGTGTTTAACTTTTTAAAATTTCTTCAAAGTTATGTTTTTTTTTTCATGTAGATTTCTTTATTTTTAATAAAACAATATTAACTCGATTTTGTAACTATTATAAGTTTTAATTAAGCTACCAGAAAATAAGAAAATAATTATATATAATTTGCTTTCAAAGTTTTTTTTTTGGAACCTTACGATAATCGATTTTTCAAGTAGATAATTATTCTAACTAATTTTTTACATTTTTCATTCAAATATTTTTTATACTTTATCATAATAAATTATCTGTAAAAACTTTCAATCTTTATTATCTATAGAACAAATCTTCTTGTGGTACACTCAAATTAAATTTCGTAGATATTTTTTAAGTACTGAAAATTATTATGATTTTTAACCGCGGTTAATGTGAAACTTTTAATAGTTAAATTCTATAGCACATTCTAATATTTTTAGCCACTTTGACTTAAATATGTCGTTATAACGGAGAACTTAATTTTTAGAATCATAAATTTTCACACCAAACCTTAACTATTGTGTTCGGATATATTACAATACAAAGAATTAAATTTAATCGACTCGTGTTACTAACACAAAATTCAAATGTAAAGTTTGTTGTACTGTTTTTTATTATTATTTCTTCGTTTATAATAATATGTGAAAATCAATTTTAATTGGAATAGAAATTAAACGTATATAGTGTGATCACGATAAGTGGAAACACTCCTCAATAACTATGTGCAGGCTTCATATATTTCAATTCTGTTTTTCGGCTAATTAATAAACATTATTATACACATTTTCAAATAATTAGACTATTTTTTGACAGCTAATATTGCGCATGCGCACAACAACTTTTTTTTTTTTAAAATGGCATGACCTATTTTTGACCACAAATTATTATTTTTTTTTTTTGGTATTTTTTAATGAATTTTAGTGGTTGAATTTCTTTTCTAAGTCAAAAATTGACAGAGTTATAGCAATTTGATTTTATGCTATTTGCATGGGTATAACAGATTATAAAATACGTGGTTAGTAATAATAAATACGTGAATAATAAAAATAAAATTACAAATATTGATTTTTTATTTATAAAAGTTTTATTTATCTAACAAATTGTTCAAACTGTGCACCATGGTGCTGTAAACAACAGTCAACACAAATTAAAAATTCTCTGTTAATAGCAGAAATAATTTGTTCCTCTGTAATTTGATTATATGCAGTAAGTATTTTATTTTTCAACTCAAGAAGATACATAGGTGGATTGGCACACACTACCGTTTTCAAGTGACCCCATAGGAAGTAATTTAGTGGTGTAAGATCTGGTGACCTTGGTGGCTACTGAACTCCTCCATAAGTCCCTATCCACCGATTTGGAAAATATTCATTGAGGTAATTGCGAACAATATTTGCATTATGAGATGGAGCTCCGTTTTGTTGGAATATTAAATTCGCTCTTATATCTAGTAGAAGGTCATCTAACATATTAGGGAGCTCATTTAGTAAGAAATCATGATATTGTCTTCCATTAAGAGTGCAATCGTAGAAGTATGGCTCTAATAGTTTACCATTTATTAAACCACACCATACATTCGTTCCCCACATACTTTGATTGTTGGTCTTAAATGTCCAATGGGGATTTTGGTCATCCCAATAGCGATGATTCTGTTTATTTAAAATTCTAGTATTTGTAAACTTTGATTTATCTGTCCAAAGAATTAATTTAAAACATAAGGATTTTCGTTTAACTGTATGTCCAACCAAGCAATGAACGTAATTCTACGTTTGGTGTCACCTTCACGTAAATGTTGAACTAAATCAGCACGATAAGCATGCATTTTATGTTTTTTTAAAATTTTTTGAACAACACCAAATGAAATGTTTATTTCTCTACTAACATGACGAATAGAAGTCCTAGGATTTGCTCTCACGTAAGCTAGTATTTGCAACTCAGTATCTTCTCCAATAGCATTTCCTCATCTTGGTTGTTGGTTAATAACTCGTTTGGAAAAAGAACCGGTGTCTTTCAAATTTTTTTCCAGTTTATAAAAAAAAGTATGTGATGGATGCTGCCTATCTGAATTTATAAATATGAAAGATCATTTATTTTATGAGAAATTAAGCAGAGAAAATTAAATTTATTGTTAAATCATAGTTACTTGGATAACGAAGGATATTACTTGCATAGGTTTCTTTGGCAAGACGTGTATTTTTTTGGTATTCCCAATATGTAAAAAGCATGTCAACTTTTTCTGAATTATGAATAAATAACTTTTTCATAATAACTAATAGATAAGTATTAAATTTGGTTTAAAACTACAAAATATCGATTTTAATTTCCTATTAGTTACTGGCATTTACTGCAGAATAATATCGACTGTGAAAATTTTTTTGATTTGAACCGTTACTGGTACCTATGCCCGTGTGACATTATTTATACATTATAATTATAATGTAATTACTGAGATAAGTTTAATAAAGATAAACACAATGGGTAGACAGGTATTTCATAAATTGGATTAGTTATTTTTATTTTTATCAACTACGTATTTTATACCCGTGCAAATAACATAAAATCAAATTGCTATAACTCTGTCAATTTTTGACTTAGAAAAGAAATTCAACCACTAAAATTCATTAAAAAATACCAAAAAAAAAAAAAAAATAATAATTTGTGGTCAAAAATGGGTCATGCCATTTAAAAAAAAAAAGTTGTGTGCATGCGCAAAATTAGCTGTCAAAAAATAGTCTAATTATTTGAAAATGTGTATAATAATGTTTATTAGTTAGCCGAAAAAGCAGAATTAAAATATATGAAGCCTGCACATAGTTATTGAGTGTTTCCACTTATCGTGATCACACTGTATAACTAAAGCCGCCTGCAGAAACTTTTCTCGTGGTGGGGGAGGGGGGAGGCAACAATAAAACAATACACATACCATAAATTCTATTTTTTTAAATAATATCGTAAAAAAATTGACTCGTTATAAATGTATATATATAATAATAAGAAATCAAAAAAAAATCTTTATTAATCATCATTAATCAGTTTTTCTTATTGCTCTTCAAGACTGATATATAAAATGTTTACATATCCCCTTAATATTTTACATGTATAATGTATAATGCTCCATTTCCACATGATTATATTACTAGGAAGTGAGTGAAAGTAAAACATCGGAAGTTTAAATAAATTATTATCCAATGGAGAAGGGGAGGGAGGCGTTCCCCCTCCTGCGGGTGGCCTAGTATATAACAGAACATTGTACTCTCGTGGAACGAGTTAAAGAGTTAAAGAGTATTCTGGAAAGTTTTTTCAAACAAGCATATGACGTATTATTAAATTTGACGTGCTAATTCAAAGTGAAAAAGAAACAACATTTGATTTAACGAACATGGAATTATATTATTTATATTATATTATCATGATTCGGAAATTATAGAAATTAAGAAATAATTTATAAGGATTTTATGATTTGTAAATATTTAATGAGTAAGGATACTGATTTTACTTTTTTCTGAATGGCCGAAAACAATGTTTTCAAGTAAAAAAATTGTTTTATAAAATAAAGAATTAAAAAACGAAAATTTTATTTTGCATTTTTAGAATTTTTTTGATATTTGAATTATTTTTTGACATTTTAAGTACATTTTTAAGTTTTTTAATGTATTTTTTTTTATTAGACTTCATAGTGGTATTATCAGAAAATTTAATAACATTTATTTTAATTTTCTCCAAAAAGAAAAAAAAATCATATTTCTACTTTTAATATGTATTATGGAATTACCGATTAAACCAGTTAAGTACGATGCTGGCTCCAATAAAGATAAAATGATTAGTAATTTATTGAAGTTGTAATTTATTCGTTTTGCACTATTTTCACTATTGCTTATAGTCTCATTTGTAATTGATTCTCTGGTGACTTTTATAGCTTTGTTCTGTGTAATCAATTTATTAATTATTTAAAATAATAAAAATTTTAAAATAAATCATTTTTAGGGTATTTTTTGAGGCCTTTTTTTACATTTTTTTTTTTGTTTTTAAGTGCATTTAATTGTATTTAAATCCGCACCCTAGTAATGAGAATACAACTGATCATTAGACTAAATATTATGAGCATTTATTTAATATTTTCTGTAAAACCTATCCTCCGTATCTTTTAAACTTATTCCCAAACAGTTAGTTCAGAAATTACGCTTTTGAATTCCGATTTTTAAAAAAAAAAATTGTATCTGCAAGACACTCCTCGAATGAAACATTTGAAAATATGGTGTTTTAGACATAATTGGACATCCCCAATATTCGGATTTCGAATAAATACTTGGGGAATTAAATAAGAATAAAATGGGGTGAGCAATGGACGTGCTTGACAAATATATTCAAAGCTGGACATTAACTAATTCCGAAATTTCAGTGTCGCAGCTGAAGTGGTGAGTCTTATAACCGATTCTCTTTTAATGTAGTCGGATACGTTCGATTTCAGGCGATGATGAGCGCTGAATCATATATCCGCGAGTCATAAAAGCGTCGTCCGCTGTATATCAAAAAAGTTTATTTGGGAGAGGGTGGGATCCATCCTGTTAGATTAGGTTGGGTATCCTCATGTACGCCCACGCTCTAACTTAAGTCACTATTTTCACTAAACCGACTTCCAACTTTTTAAGTTTAAAACTTGGAAAATTTCAGAAACTAACTCGATATATTCTAACTCGGTTAGTTTTTTCATTGGCCTAATATACCTTGACCGGTTGAAAAAATGATATATATAGCCAAACTTTGATGATAGGTAGGTAGGTACTTAACGTCGCTGTTTTCGCTTTAATTTCGATTCAGTCGCTTAGCATCCACGCAGAGACGGCAAGAGGGCTTTGACGTCAATGTGGCCCAACAACAACGGAGTACTTCGGAGCACTCAAAAGCTCTCTCCTAGTGCTGCAACTCCTCGTCGGAAAGCATTTGCGAATGTGCCGTGAAAATCTAGTCGGCCTAGTGTGTTTCCGAACGTCGCGTGGATAACGAGTGCGAAATGCGTTTTATCATTAAACCTTCTTTCCTCCAGTGCAGCTGTATAGTATCATTATTATATTATAATATATACCTACTTTACGCACATTGTAGTATATCGTCGTCCGGGAGAGAGAGAGAGAAAGAGGGAGAATGAGCGCAAGGAGGAAAAAAAGAAATACGCATACATATTATTATACAAAGTACGAGTTTTGAGTGTAGTAAGAGTATATAATATATATATATCTGCCCCAAAGCCATTTTTATTTTTTTTTCTTTGTTATCGGTTTTACATATTTTTTAACGCACTAGATATATCTTTATTACCGGATAATAATATTATAAAGTATAGGCTGCAGCAATCACTACACATTGAAAATAAGGGGAGAAGAATATTCAAAGAAAAAATATTAAATAATTGTAAGTTGTACGGAAACAAACTTACAGAGGTCATTTTTTGGTCACTTTTATGATAAAATTCAGTTTTTTTTAGACTATTTTAATAGTTTTAATCACTTCTAGCTCTAAAGCTATACATTGGTATCTCAATATTCACCAATATTTACTATTAATACAAAAAAAAAAAAAACCATTCAATTTTGAGTTTTAAAGGGGGTGTAAATCGTGTAAAGTTTCTTTTCATAATTAAATGCAACATATGACCTAAATTAATGATTAGTTCATTGTGATATGAATTTATAGAAATTTGAATATTTTTTAATATTTATTTAAAATATAGCTTAATAATATAGAAATTTGTTTCATAATTCCATGAGGTCTACATTAATTTTTTTTTTTTTATTTTGCTTATTTTACTATTTTTCATACGCGTTAATATATATTTAGTTATATTCTAATTTTTATTGCATATTTTACATATATTTTAAAATTATAATTTAATTTTCTTTTAGGTCAGTAATAAAAAAATTTGAATGTTGGTATACCTACTAAAAAAATATTCATAACATTTAGAGTGGTTTGCGTTTTTTTTTGTCTGCGGGAACATTTATAGTCGAAAATTCAAAATTGTAACTGCACTGATATTATTCTTTTATCTACACACAGACTGCATACCTATATATTATATGATTCCTATACGGGTCATGTGATATCAAAGTTATATTCTTTATTATTTAATTATGTGGTTATTGCTTAGTGTTTTCTCCATTTATTCCACCATTTATATTTGAGATTATTAACAGTCAATAATTTTAAAATGTCTAAATGTTTCGGTGTTTAAGGTATATTTTAAGAATTTATTTAAAAGTGTTTTGCATATTTTAAGAGCATATTTAGTGATTTTTCATGGCATAAATAAAAGCTTATTTAAGATTTTTAAAAGCGTGAAGTCCCTTTAGCTCTTTACTAATTAGTAATTACAAAATTATTTTTTTTAATTACTTGTACATGTAAATTAGTAAAATTAAAAGAATATTTAAATACTTGCCAATTAATATCGTTATGCATATTTTGTTCTTAAAAGTATTTGAAATGTATTTAAAATATTTTCTGAAGGCATGTATTTGTATCTGTGTTTAAATATTTTACTAAAAGTAATTTTTACAAGGCCGGGTATAGGTGTTAGTATATATCCACCCTAATGCCTTTTTGTTGCATTTTGCGCTGGTTTAACATTTTAAATGCGTATAGGTTGTACCTTTAATGGATTATAATATTATAAGTTCGCATCACTATTTATATTTAAATTATTAATCGTCGATAATGTCAAAATAGTTCGATTTTTAAGGCATATTTTAAGAGCATATCTAAGGAATTTCGCATATTTAGTGACTTTTTAAGGCATAAATAAACGAATATTTAAATGTTTTGAAGGGCACTAGGTCCCTCCCTAACCCTACAGTCATATTATATAATACTGTTAATGAGTTGAAAAAAAAATATTACCTCGGCTTTTAACTCGGTAGGTAGATACCTACCTGATTTGCGGTATCCGAGTGGACTCACATCGGTGAAATTTATGCGTGTCCTGTGGTGAAATATCGCACAAAAAAATAATGAACTTACCGTGGTAAAATATCTCGCAGAAACCACACACATTTATCACACGTTAAATATACTAGGTACGTACGTGTGCTCGCTTCGCTGCACAATAATATGTGACCCACACGCGCGTACTTTTCTTTCTCGTTGACTTGTTTAATATGACTAGGCAAGGGTATAAAATATTAAAATACAGGATTAATTTCTTTCTATTTACTGAAATAATACGTTTTTATTTTTAATACAATAACATTATAGTCATCATTTATTGAATGAAAAATTCTTCAAACGATAACTAGTGGTAAAAAATAAATATAAAAAAAAAAGACCCTTTTAGTAGCTATTTACATAGGTAACGATATAACAATATTATAATATGCTTGATCAATGTGTGTCGATGCGTCTTTAGTACCAAATATTGCGCTATTAATTTTATTAACAAAATTTCTTTTATAAGTATGAAAATGGAAAAATTAAAAATAACTGGACAATTAAGCTTATCAAAAGCTTTTGTTGGGACAGACTTTTAAAACATTGAATTTTCACGTATAAAAAGGGATATTTGGCCCAATGTTGTGCGTTATATTTTTATCTTATCTAAATAAAATAAATGCATACTATTTTTCTTTCTTATATATAGATAAACTAAACTTTTAACTGATTATCTATAGATAATATGTTAACTGTTTTATTAATTTAATTTTATTTTTTGATTATTTTATCATGTCATTACTTTTATTTGTAATTATAATTAATTAATTAAATAAGCAATATAATAAAACGCTAAACAGTTGAGAAAAATCCGCCTAACGCCAGTGGTTCGAATACCAGATTATGTAAACACTGTAAATTGCTGTTATTAACAATATAATAATTTAATTTCACTATGTTTACAATATTTATGCCAAACGTTTAAACATCATCTCATAATATTAAATTATTTACTGTGTTTGATTTTTATTGTTTTTTTCAGCTGATCAATAAACTTAAAATAAATAAACATTTCTTTTTTTTCCTCAGGACAAATGGCATCTAGTGTCTGACGTTTGGCTACTGGGTTTCACATGGCCGCATGATATATTTTTATTTTATATTTATGATGTTTTTTACGTAATTTTACATGTATATCATGTGCTGCAAGCAAAATTAAAATTCTACTTTTATCTACTCACTCCGCGGGTTTTATACGTGATAATGTGCTGATAGTCCATTGTCTGCTATCTGACGCAGTTGGATTGCTTACCCAGATCGCCAATTCGCACTTATTTCTACTCTTTGTCGTGTCTGCAATTCACCGCATCCTAACCAAACCGCAGGCGGATTGCCTACCTAGCTACCTTATTGAACGTCAATCAATTTTTACTCGACGTGATTGACTTGCTAGACTTTTAAACACGGCTTTCAGATTTACGCTATTCGTTTTGACTTTCGTAAAAGCACAATACTCAGCATACTCACAAATCGGTACACACTTACATCGAGATTGACGGGCCATAATAAATTTAAATAAATAAAATAAGGGATGCATCGGGGAAAAAAATATATAATATAATAAAAGTATATATTGATAATCACAAGTTACAATTTATTTATAAATATTACAAGAACTTTAAATCCATATTATGCACTATACTGAGTGATAGTACACTTATTAAATGCCAAAATTCTTTTATTTATCTGAATTATCTAAATTATCTAATTATCCTAAATTAACTTATTAATAGTTTATCAGAAATTGTATACAACTATTTTGGTATTAAAAATTTTGTTTTGTGTTTTATATTTATAATAAATATATACCCAACAGTTAAATAATATTGCATTTTTGTATTTCTGATCGGATACCGTATAATCAGTTATGCATCTTGAATATTTTTCAACTGATATTATAACAACTTATGAGGAACCTTGTATTTAATTTTTAAGCTTTTTAATATAACAAATATTTTTTTATTCATAACTATTGAAAAAATTGAAAATTTCAAGTGTCTACGATTATTCGTTTTTGAAATTAAATAAATAAAACTTCTTATGCATATAAATAACTAAAAAAAAAAAAACAAAATGTAATGAAAATTGTATGGTGTATTAAAAATGTTAATATAAATATTCGGTGAGAATGTCATGTATCTACGGTAATTATTTTTTGTGTTACACCAAAAAACAAAATCAATTTTTTCAACAATTCGTTTTGCTTAAAAATTTCCATTTTTTCTTAAATTTTTTTTTTTGTTTTTCAACTCTTTTGAAAACTATTGTGAATTTTTACCTTTGACCCACTAACGCACAAACATGATTCGCATTTCTACCAAAAATGATGCTGATGAATAAAATTGAAAAATTTATTCTGCCCCAAAAGTTGATGACAAACAAAACATACAAGAATGTATAACCAATGCATTCTTTGCTCCTCTCTGAATTTAAAATGTATACGTCTGCAATTAATTTTAAAAATTAATTATTTTATCACTCTTAAAATTCTACGTGAGGACTACAAACTGCTGTAATACAATGCTAATACCATAAGGTATAATTTTATTGTGTATCTTATTAGCGCTGGTCGTAGTATAGTACGAATTTATGTGTCTAAATTGCCTATACAACCGCCGTCTTACACTTGTATTCTTAAAATAAAAATGAATGAGTACAAATTATAATTATTATTAAGGTTATCGGCTATTATTATTAGGATCAATTTGCGCGTGTTTCAATACCAGTAAATGATGTTTATGCGGTTATTGAATAACTGTACATTGGAAAAAAAAAAAACATTTCAATTTTAGATTCTGAAGAATGTATTGTTTTTATAATGACGTGTGTGTGTTTTTTTGTCTGTACACACGATAAGTGGTTGAAAAAATACTTCAATTTTCTTCATTATTACTTTATCTGATTGGAAAGTGAATCTAATTGGTACTTTTGAGAGGTTATTTTTAAAAATTTCCAATAATTTTTATAAACGTTGGGGGAAAAAAAATAAGGAAAAACGGGAATGTTAAAAAATGATTTTGTTTTTCTGGTGTACCTAAAAAAATAACTTTATATGAATTTTTCACTAAATATTTATATAGGTATTTTCTATACACCATAAGATTTTCAATATTTTTTTACTAGTATTACCGCCAACGACAATCTCACGCATACCATTCACTAACGATATTATAACATAAAACCGTACTTAGAAAACACGGCGTACATTACTATGTGTAGAATATTGTGATTTGTAAGCGTTCTTTTCCCGCCCCTTTATCGTCATCGACACATAACATTATAATATGTGAATATGAATATCATATGAATATTATATTATGAATATGTTAGATCTGTACGGGAGGTATCTGTAATCTGTATGCTCCCACAACTTAAAAGGTAGCTGGAATTGATGGCTATTGGACAAAACCAATTGATTACGAAAAAATAAATAACGCAACCTAGCTACCTAGAACTTATAGTATTAAGCTTAAAGATACAATAGTTAAAAAATGAAACGAAATGTCCAGATAGTTTAAAATATTCAATAAAATTATATGTATTAACTATTCTTTTTTTATTCAAATTTATTAATTAAATCTATATTGTATTTCTATATAATATATAATAATTGATCCAGACTATAAGTTTATAAATAAGACGTGTAGAAAATATCATAATTTAATTTATATGGTTTTTAAAAGATAAAAACGAGACTATCTTATCTTTTCTTAGATAATTTTTAAGTTATCTATGTACAACAAAATACTAGTCTGGTAACACTAAACATAATGTTTCACGTAGTGCTCGAAATGGACCGGAACGGCATTCATGTTTGTACAATATTTGCTTTTGCGTCCGTTCCAGTTGGTTAAAATAAAAATTTAAGAGTTTTGGATTGTAAGATATTAAGTAAATATTGAAAAAAAATAAAGAAAATTACCATTTTGTAAGACGTTTCTAACAGTAAAGGTGACTAAAATCATCAAATTTCCTTTTAATAAATATAATAATATATAATAGAAATATAAAAGTTCAACTTACTTCATCCCTGCCATCATGCGTGTTGCGTTGTTAACCGTCGTTATTTTTTTCCTCTTATCGCTACAAAACACCACAATCGAAAATGCACTCATGATTAAATCCGTGACCGTAATCACTTTTTCGATCTCTGTTTTAAATGTGCCATATTGAAAGATTTATTTTGTATTAAATACGATAAAATACTTTTCACAAATGACCATAGACAACCATTGTGTACCTGAATTGCGATTATAATATTAGTCGTTAAAAAAATTCAAAATAACGCCGTACTTTATAATATATTAATTATCTTTTGGTAAAAATTGTTTATGAAATACAAGATGTATTATCCAAAGATGAGTTGCAAACAAAATATTCGATACTCGTTAAAATTGTATCGGGATTTGGTATACAAGATATAATTGTGACGTATTTATTCCGTCGTGACTCGCATATTTAATCTGAACATGTAGGGACAATTAAATATTTAATAATATATAACTAATAAATATATGATTAATAAACTAATATAGAATAAAAATTTTTTTATATTAGTGTACGTAAATAATTCTAACGCTGATACTCGCGCGTAGAGGGATTCGTTCACATGACACAACTAATTTTTTTTGGAATGTAAGTAATATTTTTCCTCATCAGGGCAATAAAGTGGTCGTTTATCGATAAATCTATTTTTAATTAGTTCCTCATAAAGTACTATAAATTAGGGGAATATACAACAATGAACAAGTTAAAAGTTCTCATTTTAAAAATTATGTGAGGGAAATTTTCACATGTGAGCAATAACGGGTTAAGATACTCGTATCGAAGAAAGTGTCCAACCTAACGTATAAGGGATATTAATTTTATAAGCGTTCTGGTTCATCAATTTTTTTTTACGCGATATTTTTTAAATTTCGACTTTTTCAATTTATTTATCGATTTTGTAGTAAATGTTCTACCGGATCCTGTAATGTGACATCACTGTTACTTAAATGTTCTCTCGTATTTATGGAATGTGACTGAGGGCCCTAGTCAATTCTGACATGGTCACAAGTTATATTTAAATTTAAAAACAAAAGGTTCATTGCAAATTTATAAGTCAAATTACCTATAGTACTTTAGAATTCTGGACGGTCACAAGTAAAAATAAGATAAAGGGCATGAGTAATAATATTACAGTTATTTTTCGATGTATATTTAATTATTTTTGAATACTTTAAAAAATCTATAAAAAACGTACCAAATTCAAAGAAAAATTAAACCTGAATTAAAAAAAAAACCAAAAATATATTTAATTTTGAGTTTTTAATTTCTCCTGAAAAATAGCGCCCGATAACGACCCCACTGTTGTAATTGTTTATCTTCCATAATAATATAATAACAACTATTATGAAATTTACAACATGTTTTGTAGAAATATGATGCATATAACAAGTAGATATATTTTTTATCAGTTAAAAGGAGCGAGTATTTCAACATCCAAAACATTCCTCTGGCTATGTCACTTATATACACCGTTCAAATACAACGTCAGGTAGGTATAATAATAAAAATAACAATAAAAAAGTAAAAATTAGAACTTATAGCTTGAATTTGTACAGTAGGTAAATTTTCCGACATTTATAACTGATCACACAAGTACGCCAAAAAATAAGCACAAAATACTCATAAATACGTTTCATAATAATATGAATTTAATATTATTATGTTGATGACGTTATTGTGAATAATATTACCCAACATTTTTATCGCACATTTTTACCTATTATTATTATCTCGGAATTTTATGGATTTCAAAGCACATTCTTTTACAGCTTAGTTAAACTTGTCTCCATAATATTAATTGATACAAGTCGACGCATGCAAGGTCAAGTTTCTAAGCATGGAAGTCGGTTCTTTGTTCTAATTTACAAGACATTTGCCTTTGTCTACTGTGACGGTTTTTGCGGAAAAGTCGCACAGCTCGCTTCGATGAACGACGTATTTGGCGACTACATTTGCTTATATTGGCTCGCCCCGTTTCCGTGGCTTTTCGTATTTGACGATGTTTTGGCATCTTTAAACCCATGCAGGGCTCAAATTTTATAGCATTCACTAATTATTATAAGACACGGACACAAATATAGCAGAGTGAGCTATACATATTTATGCACCAGAGACTTCGAATGTGAAGTTTAAAATAATTGCTATTTTTCGCACATTTGAGGAGTATTTTAGATTTTTTAAGTTTTGTATTGTATTTTTTACTGACGTACAAAATATAATGATTCATTTTATATTTTTATAAATCTCTTCATTTAATGTTGAATGAAAAATAGAAGAAAAAATATTGTCGTTTAAGTGAATCCGTTAAAAAAATAACCACATTTTCGTTTCGTAATGGTAGCCGCCGAGCTCATCGAACAATTGTATACAGAATTATGACTCCTAATTGGTTGTACCTGACTCAAGTCAAGTTTTTTTTTTTTATTAAAATTAATCAACAATTAAAAGAAAAAAAATTATTTTTTGCTACTTTTCATATTTTTTAAGGAATTATCTTAAAGGTATTTTATCAGCACACGTATTTTTCATACTTTTAAACCAATATTAGTAAATTGCACATACTTAACAATGTCTAATTTTAATTTTTAATAAATGTAAGAGTTTTTTCGAACAATATCTAGGCTATTTGGGAAATCGATTTAAAATGTTCACTTTTGAAGAACATTAATGTATATATATATATAATTTTTGAAATTCCGTGAAATAATTGAATTACATTTGTATTTATTGCGGTCCCATATCATTGATAGAAACAATGATTCCTAAACAGCCTAGTCCAGAAACTTATGAATTCAACTATCTTTTCGAAATTACAACCAAATTTCAGGAAGTATGTTTAATTTACTACTACCACATTTAGTAATTTTCATGTTATGCAAACAAAAAAATATTTCATTTTCCGCGATACTTTGACATGTTGTGCGTGCAAAAGTTAAAAGCGATAATGAATTGCACACACTAATGTTAATTTACTCACTAGTGATGTAAATGGGAAATTTCCTTAAAAATGTTAATCATAAAAATAAAGAATATATATATTAATAATATATAAATAAATTGTGTCAAATTAATGAAAAATAATTTTAAATTTAAAAAATATTTAAAATTATTACCAATGTGGCAATGTCTTGCAATAGGCAATGACAAATACCAATAAATAAATTCAAGTTGTATTTAAAAAAAAATTGTATATTACATATATTTTAAAAATTTCCTCTGAGAAATTTCTCAATAATTAAATTTATTCAATTTCACATTATACATCGACACTGTCAAAATATATATGTCACATAAATCCCCTTAATATTACTCCGGCGTATTACGCTTCAGCCCTCTTAAGATTTTTTAGATCGTAGTTTAGGGCATATTTTGGAACTTTTAATCGCTATAAAATCCGAGCCTTTCTTGTTGCCAAAATTTTATGTTAAAATTATCATAATATTACTCAATATAATACGTTATAGTTGTATAGGTGTAATATAAATTATCGACTTTGAATACGGCTTTAAGTGTCCTTTAAGTTTCGAATTACGTAAGTTAGTTACTTGTTAATTTCTGCGGAGGTCGTGAGAGGTAAACACTTGAACGGTATACAGCATGGTTTTCTTAATTCAAAACTTTAGACATTTAAATGCCTGAGGAAAAATCTTAGGTAGCCTTGAGTTTGCCGGGCTTTATGTACCACTTGGATTCGGCAAAACTGTGTTTAGAGTTTACTGCAGATAGTTTCATCCAGATTTTTAGACATTATTTTTGTTTTAAATCTTCTACAGTTTTTAGTTACTCAAGTCCTGCATTATCTGTATACATATATGTCTTATTACTATATTGTGTATAACGCCGAATCCGATTTTTATGTTATTTTTTTTACCACGGATTAATATTCAGTGGCTTAAAAAGTTCATCCTGGGGGTGTATAATTTTTACTTCAAAATAACTTTTATTATCTTATAATATATAATAATAAAATAAAAAGTCGCGAATAACTATTAAATAGTATGTTAAGAAAACAGTAATGATCAGGGCTTGAAAGTTAATGCATTTTGCATTTATTTTTTAAATTTGTTAGACAATGATTTCTTAGCTAAAAATATGTTTCAATAGCATACGAATTTAAATAACTAATTTTTACTTTACATTTTTTTTTTTTTTTTTTTTT
>JACXSJ010000474.1:146246-206143 GCA_014851325.1 Pentalonia nigronervosa | reverse complement strand
GTTTTTCTAAACATAAATATTTATTATCCGATCATAATCGTTGTTTATTTAATTTTGACATCAAATATGCATCTCATAGTACAATGCAATAATTTTGAGTAATTTTTAAGGTTTAATAATTTGTATTTTATAAATTAAAAAAAAAAAATTATTTGCAATTTTTAAGGTCATTTTATATTATTTTTATGCCATATTTGCATTGTTTTAGATTATTTTCTAATTGTTTTGAAGTCATCAACTCTCAAATTCTAGACTAATGATATAGGTATAATAATAGGTACTCGTGTAATATTTTTAGTTATAATAACATAATTTTAAAAAAGTTCCAAAAATTGTAAGTTATCTACGAAATAAATTTTAATCTGTCTGCATCTAATTTTCACTTTTCCGTTGGGCGACCAATATTGTCATTCAATTTAAAAGGTCATAATATAAACCAATAAAATATTATTAATATTAATGACAATATAAAGCCGCAAAAACCATTATCCATAATAACCTTTCAAGGGCCGACTGGTTATGATGCCATAGAATTTTTTAACCTAAAATATATTTGCCCCGATTTGTATAAAAATTCCATAATGTTTAAAGTATATATTCTCTTACTGTTTTCCATGTAGGTCAGAGAATATTTTAAGAATATTTTACTCGACAACATTATATAAAATAATATGTAAAAAAAAACATAAAATTTACAATTTTAGTATTATTACTTTTAGTCTTTTTATGGTACGTAGCACTATTTATTACTTGAATAAACACCTTATACTTACTTACACAGAAGCCAGAATTTTGAGAAATAGAAATGGTTTTTATTAAAAAAATACTAATTTAGTAGCGGAAAAAAGAAAAATTCAAAGTTACACCTAAGTATACGGTATACCTTTTTATTTTATACCATATTAGGTTTTTTTTTTGCATTTTTTGTAGGTACTATAATTTTTATATTATTTTTCAGAAATTGTGATTAGATGAACTCACAATAATAAATTAATAAATAAACATAGAACTGTAATTTGTTTTGTAATTATTTAAAATCGAAATGGTAATGTCTTTTTTAGATACTTTGCACACCACCTACTCCATTTTACACTAAAAAATGAAAACAAATAAATATTTATTAGTGATTCCGTTATAAATAATATAGAATAATAAAACTATTTTATAATTGAATATTTTATACGTATTATTTGTTAGTTATCGGTTGATTACAGTGCCTATAATATTATGATCCATTAAAGGTACAACCTTTACACGTTAAAAATGTTAAACCAACGCAAAGTGCAAAAGTCGTACGTTATTCGCTTTAGGGTGGATACATACTACACCTATAGGTGCTCAGTTTTGTAAAAAATTACTTTTAAAGTAGTATTTAGAGATAGATACAAATACATATACCTTTAGACAGTATTTAAAATACATTTCAAATACTATTAAGAACAAAATATTATTCATAATAATTACTTGATAAGTATTTAAATATATTTTTAATTTTACTCATTTACATATAAGAGTATGTAAAAAAATAATTCTGTAATTACTAAATAGTCTAGGATAAAGGACTTCATGCTCTTAAAAATCTTTCTTACTGAATTTTATTGAAATATATTTTCAAAGACAGCGAAATTTTCAATTTTGAAGTATTTAATATGAAAAATATCTAGCGAAATATTTCAAAACTAGAACCCCCACAATATTATGACAATATATTTAATATTTATGTCATCGGCGACAGCGTCCCGAGACCTATTCAAAATACTTTTTTTCGTGCACATAAATCGTGATCACCGCGAGTATACCATTCTTATATTCGTTGGCTTCGTTGGTCAGATTCCTCGAGTAAATCAATTTACTGCACTCTTTGATATGTTTATCACCATAGCTGTTGGAAAAAATGAAATGGTTATTTTTCTTACTTCTCCCTACTATATATATATATATAATATTATGAAGAATATAAAATCCGCCTGTTTGATATGGTACTCCGCGTGCTGCAGATAATGTGTGGTGTATATGTCCGTCCACCCACTCACCCACCCACCGACTTACAGTCTCTTACAGATAAAATATTCTTTTAAACAGTATACACAGAGTGATTCACCGAGCATGCTCACCACTCCCTTTTTTCTTCTATAAAGCAGTTATCCGAAATCCGAATTTTGACATTTTGGAATATTTTTTTAATTTTTAATACTTTTTGAACTATTTAAGGAGTGTTTCAGTGAACATAAGAAATTATTTTTTTTTAAATGAGAACCTCTTCCCTTTTCTACTGTAAATTATTTGGAGGATAATTTTTTTAAAAATTGTAACGTTTTAAAATCAAAATTCAAACTAGTCGTTTTCGAGTTATTTAACTTTGTTTACCTACTAAGGATAATAGATCCACGGCAATGGGTTTAGAAGATATGTTGATTTGAAAATTAATCTATTAACAATTAGAATTTGTAAAAATGGTCCAGGCATAATATATACTAGATCCAATGTTACATATAGTTTATATTTTTAAGGACTATTCTCCTGACTCTTTAAGGGACCTGCACGTGACCTGTTTTTTGCTTAAAAAAAAACAACTCGTCAAGTTTGTATCTCCACGGGCCATTATTTAAATAGTACAAAAAAATCTCAAGAATTTTAAAATGTTGTCTTTAAGTAAATACATCCAAAAACCTGCATTCAAATGAGTTCGTTATTAAAGGAGAAAATGAGGACAAAAATACTCAGTTTGATTCACCCTGTATATTTTCTTTTTTCTTGTATTTATTTTTAAATTAAATTTCGTTTGCCATCGTTTACGTGTAGGTATTTATTTGTACGCACGGAAACGAAGAAAAATAAAGAGGGATTCAACCGATCGGTAGGTAATGGGTAGATTTCAGGTCACGCATAGTATGGAAATCATATATTACATTAATATGACGTGTACCAGCAAGATCCAACCAAATATTTGAAGTTTTTACTCGCCGCAGTTTCGCCAAATGTTAAGTGTGTATCATAGGCCCGCAAACGCGTCAAAGACCCTTTTTACTTGGATTCGTTTTTCGAAATGCTTTTTACTGGGAAACTTTTAAACGACCATTTCCGTAGAATCTAGACCAGTGGTTCCTAAAGTGTGAGCAGCCCAAAAATAAGTCGCGAATATATTTTTGATGGGTCACATTAAGCTCCCTCAAAAGGTTCTAGTCTCTCTAATATACTTACAACATATATATGTGATAGAATTGTAGAAAATAATCAAAACTTATAAACAAATTTGTAAAATATTTTTTCATGAGAATTTATATTTTATACTCTATGATAGAACTATTATAGTTAAAAACAAAAAAAGATTTTCTGCTGAAAGCTTCCGAATGGCTACATCTGTTGGTACATTTTTTAAACTAAACTTTGAGGGAACTGTTTTCTTTGTAGATCATTATAAGGTATTTATAGGTTTATGAAAATTAATTTCTACTTAATCTCTAGTTTTAAAAATAAGCTTGTATTTTATTTTTTTTTCAGACTTTGATATATGTTTTTAAAAAGTTATCAAAGTCATAAATGTCAAAAAAAATGTCTGACTTGGCTTTGAACTCCTATGTAGCAGGAGTGGCTCAATAACACCTCAAATTTTTACATAGAAAAAAGTATATTTAAATGTATTCATATCAATACCATTGTTTATATATTCGCACAAAGGTTTATAACATTAAATTAAAACGATTTTAGTAGCAATCAATAATATATTTATTTATGTTTTTATTGTTTATAAAATATATTTAATACTAATAATAATATTATAGTCCTCTAAACTTAATACTCTAATAAATTATAATTCAAAAACACAGAATCTATAGAATAAAAAAAAAGTGTGTGAATTTACGGGATACCAAATATTTGAAAAGACTTTTCTAAATAGGTGCTAAATACAAGATAAAATATTACCTATTTCAATACATTTAATTCTCAAACTTTATAGAACGGGAAACTTCTAGTACCTATCGAAATGTGGAAATTTGTGCAGACATTGTTTTTTTTTTTATTATTATTATTGTAATATAATATTCACAAAGTTTTTTTGTTTCGAAATCATTAAATTCGTTTTATGCATATTGGAATACTACATAATATTATATGCAAAGTGCATAAAGGCATAAATAAGTAATAATTATCACAACAATTATGATGGTCACCTCATTTCGGTTGGTCCGCTGGTGGGTGCCAATAGAGTAAATAAATATACACCACTCATATGTATGAATTAATTCACTTGTAAAGAATTTTAAATAATAGTGTTTAATAAATTGCATCTCATTGCATTACTGGTGAATATCTATTCATTTTTATTTATTTATTATACGTTTGGTAAATTTAATATATATTTTGATATGGATACCCTCGTGAAAGCCTTCTTCCCTTCTTCCATAAAACATGTGTTTATTACTAGGATATTGTTTATTAATTATCTTACGTGTCAATGAATTTTATGGAAATACCATATAATAAAGGAAACCACGACAAACGCTAAAAAATTGAGAATCTAGTCAATCACGATTTTAGGATGTTTTTAACTTTACCGGTTGGTTTAATGCTACGTTCTAGATAATAATTTATGATAAGTGAGAATAATAAAAAACCAATCAGTTAGAAGGTGAACGAATTGATATTTATTTTAGCTGTTGGTGATAACTGATGAGTAAAAATAATATGGTGTGAAAACCAGAAGACGAAATATAATATATATGTATTTATATTTGTTTTATCCTTAATTAAAACTTAACGTTTCGTATTATAATATCAATCATTCTACTATATGGTTTTGTTGTAAATAGTCTCGTAAATACGTTTAATTTGTATTTTATTTTTGATTAAAAAAAAGTCGGCAAATTTACGGGAATTACACCTCTGTTATTGCTATTTTTATTTTTATTTTATTTTTTATTGTCGTCGTATTTAAAGTTGACGTTACAGCAAACACAATACATGTTTAAAAATATAATATAAAGAAACATAAAATTTTAGAACTTAGAATTTCAATGTAATTTAATCCAAAAATAAAATGTCTCAGACTTGCAGTTAATTTCGTTTTACATTAAATGTCTGCCGTTAAAATCACACCTGTACACTACGATAATCAGTGATGTGATTAGATAAGTATTTTTTTTCTAGATCAAAATAGAGATAATATGACTAGAAAAGTTGTCTAGATAAAGGTAGATGATAAATATTTTTTTATCTCGATAGTAAATATAAATGTATTTATTATTTAATATTTAAATTTAACTCTTTAAGAGAACACCTTGATTACTGTTTAAATAAACACGGATAATAAGTTTAAATTAATATTTGCAGTATGCATCATTATTTGTGAAAAATATAAATACACTTTTAAAATTAAATTTTAATCTTATAATGTTATAATAATAAATAAAAGAACATTTCCTTTGATATTAAATATTATTATTAAAACGTATAAGCAATATAAATTTAAAGTATTAAAATATTATTATTTTTACTCAGAAATTCTTTTAGATTTATTTAGATGGGTGATTTTTTTGTATCTCAGAAAATTAATATAACTTGTAAATATTTTTCTCGATAAGATAAAAGATAATTAAACATTTATTTAGAGCAGTCTGAACACTGGACCGATAATACATGCTACAACGTCACAAAATATACATAATATAATGGAGCAGTGTAGTGGACGCGAAAAAAACTATTTAATAAAATTTTTATTAAAAAAATAATATTATATAATATTGAATAGGTACGGCTCGTGTACTGTAATATCGTCTATATAATATATTATTATTATGGTTTATTGTTGTCGTCGGACAAAAATCTAGAAACATAATAATAATAATATTTGAAATGGAATGTATCTCAACCATAAAATAGTAATAGGTGGTCGAAAAATTGCACATTTTTTGCTCCGCAAAAGAAAATTCAATATATTATAATAATATCAATAGTCCCAATATGTAATATATTTTAAGTGGTAAAGTTAATGCATTATAAAACTCACTGCTAAATGTATTGTATTACAACGTTAAAATATATTGAAATTTTTTAATATTATATTTTAAAATCAATGCTATTACCAATGTATTGTTTAATTTTACTAAACGACATTTATTTTGTTTTTGCAATGTATTAATGATTAGAAATTAAATATTATACATTTTTGTACTGCATAATATGACATATGTTATATTATACATTTTAATTTTTATTTATAAGAATATTATTAACATAAATGAATAATTTACACTGCAAAATTACAAAATACAATAAAAATATTGTATATTTTGTACTTTTTATGTACATAATTAAAAAATTTTAAATGCATATTTTACAATATTTAAAATATGCATTTAAATCCGGTCTTTAGTTATAAGTGTTTAAAGTCAAGGCAAACAGAGAAGTGCGCCAAATTTAGTAGCAGGGTGATCTCACCACTCCTGTGTTTTGATAATTTCAAATTACATAAAAAATAAAAAACTATTTTAAAAAAATTATCACAAAAACTACGGTTTGGTGGTTAGCCCGTTTTATTACTGTTGTATGAATAATGTAAGAATAAAAAATTTGATGAAAAGCCAAAAAAAGACGGACGTAAGTAGTTTGGCGCCAGAATGACAAGATTTTACTTGAAAACGTTATAACCCAAGTCTGGCAATTAATAAGACACTTACTTCGATAATTTTAATTTCCCGATATCACAGAGATCGGATTACGTACATTGTTTGATAAAATGTTAGTTTATTGCGTCGTAAATAAAATAATAAATAACATTTAAAATAGAATATAAAAATGATTTAAGATGATTAATGTTTTATCGAATATTAGACAGAAAACAGATCTGAAAATTAATTCGATTAATGAAAATATTGACAGCGTATCGTTGTTAAAATAGAAATGAGAAAATAAGGAAAAAACAAGATACTTTATAATTATTCTATGGCGTGAGTTTAAAAACAAAAAACAATATTTTTTTTTTAACTGTGTCTCAAATCAATAGGTATTCAGGAGATTAATGTTTGGTTGAATATTAGACAGAAAACAGATCTAAAAATTAATTCGATTAATGAAAATATTGACAGCGTATCGTTGTTAAAATAGAAATGAGAAAATAAGGAAAAAACAAGATACTTTATAATTATTCTATGGCGTGAGTTTAAAAACAAAAAACAATATTTTTTTTTTAACTGTGTCTCAAATCAATAGATATTCAGGAGATTAATGTTTGGTTGAATATTAGACAGAAAACAGATCTAAAAATTAATTCGATTAATGAAAATATTGACAGTGTACATATCGTCGTTAGTATACATAAATTAAAAAAAATAATGAAAAAAAAAACAAAATTCTTTATAATTATTTTGTAATTATTATTCAAAATGGTGCAAGTATAAAAACAAAAAAAAGGTTTTTCTTTCAACTATGCCTCAAATCAATAGGTCTATCTAGGAGTCGATAAAAAATGTATTTATTTTCTACAGGGTGAAACGGTAACCATGTGTTGTTTAAGGCTTCCGCCTCGTGAAAAAAATATCCCTTGTTTTCTGTATTAGTTTATGTTTATTTCTATGTATGGATATGAATATTATATAGGTACGTTAGCCTGATAGCCGGCGGATAGCTATCAGATACAAATTAGATTTGTGGTTGT
Source organism: Pentalonia nigronervosa (assembly GCA_014851325.1). NCBI lineage: Eukaryota > Metazoa > Arthropoda > Insecta > Hemiptera > Aphididae > Pentalonia > Pentalonia nigronervosa. The sequence goes on along the minus strand of JACXSJ010000474.1, from coordinate 198,489 downwards.
GGGGATAGTATGGATCACATGTTATCACGTGATGGGGCAGATCACGGACAATGCGTTACTATTTAAGTGGCTGTTATTCGTGAGCCGGGCTCGAAGTGGTGGTACTGACAACAATGGTCGAAAGGGGGTAGGGGGAGGTTCTAGTGCCTCGGTAGGCGAGCGCTATCGTCTGTTGGGTTCACACCGCGCCCTGCTGTCAGGATAGTCCCCTAATGTCGTGTTCCGTGATTCCATGTGTCACCACGATGCTCGAATGAGTTGCTCACAGGATCGTACAGAACAGTTCTGGTGGCTGGTTGTTGGCTCGGTTGGTAGGCTTTGGATATCTCTTCGGGTTTTCGTTCTTCGTTGTTTATTGTTTGCAGATTTTGGAAAGATTGAAGGTTGAAGGTAATCACTCCGCCGAATGTTGCCGGTATAAGGACTATTGTGCGTACCGACTAGTAAACATATCGTTATTCAACTGTGAGTTTGTGTTAACGATCGGAAGGGATTTTGTGGTATCTCGGTCGTTGTTTAAATCATCTCGAATAGGTTGATATCTATGACTTCTTTAGGTTTGCTCCTGACTTGTGGTGGTGTTGCCATCCTTGTCCGATGTAAGATTTTTTTTTATGTTGTTTGAAAGTTGGTGAACTTAGGTGTGTCTAATTCGCCGTGTTGTGATTGGCTGTCCAATGAAAACTTGTTTTGTGTCGTAAAATTATGACCCGTTATAAGAGCGATTCACCGAGTGCCTTTTTTCTTCGATAAAACAGTTTTTTAAAATCTAGAATTTTTGGAATTTTTAAATATAAAACGGTCCTTAAAAATAACTTTTCAAAAACCTAACCATTTTTAGGAAATTATCAATTTTAATTGATTGATATTAATCACTAACATTTTTAAATCAATGTGGCACCAATTTTCTAATCCCATTGACCAATTATTATCCTCAGTGTTCAAAGTTAAATAACTCAAAAACTACTTGTTCGTCAACAAGGTTTTCAGACAAATAATCCACCATTCTTATTTGAAGAACAGGAGTATGTTTCTCCGCTGGACATCCTTTAAGAAGCAAGGCTAGGCATGTTAATGATATTTTTTTAATTTGGTTAAGTTAAAAGTATTTTTTTTTCAAATAAATTAAAAGTTAAGTTAATAATAAAAAAAAAAAAAAATGAATTGAAAAAGCATTAAAATAAGTGATAATCACTTGAATAGTAATATGTCTATGCATATAGACACATTCAATAATATTAAATATTATACGAGTATATGCAAAATTATTATTAATATTTAAATATTATATAAAATATAATAATAAGTAATAACTAATGAGTACTTATTGAGTAATTAGTAATAAGTAGGTATATAAATAATGACTTCGTAGGCTCGTATTTATTGATGTCTCTATATACGGGCGATTAATGTCACGTAATTACTGCTATATCACCTATATAAAAATTAAAAACTAACGACATATTACTTTTTATTTATAAAAATATATACAAAATCCTTCGTAAATATACTTTTTTTTCTAATAATATTTTCTATATTCTACAAACTTAAAAATTAACTTGTAATTTAATATTATTTTTCTGAAAAAATTCTGAAAATTCAAAATTAACTTAATTGGGATATTCAAAATAAGATAAGTTGATTTTAAGTTAACGTATATACAAATGAGTTAAGTTAAAGTTAAGTTAATAAAAACAGCGAACTAATAAGTTAAGTTAATAAGTTAAAATTATCTTAATTTTTAACTTAAATCGTAACTTATTAAATCGTTAATGCCCAGCCTTGTTAAGAAGTATCAAAATAATCTCAAAAACTTCAAAGTATCAGATTTTAAAAAATAATAATTTGTTTTACGTTATTTAAAATCTAAACGTTATATAATTTTTTGCATTTTTCGTTTATCGTTTCATCGTTGAAAATAATATCTAATGCGAAAACGGCCACGATGTGGAATTTAACGACTCTTTGGATTGATTGTTATAATAAAAATAAATCTCATGGAATAAATATTTCTACTAAATCACTATTATAATGTTTAAAAGATAATAACTTAAAAATATAAAGATTATAACTTTTTAATAGATTTTAAATTATTTTGTTTTGCGATATTTTTTGTTTAACGATATATTACTATATATTTTATTAATTGTTATGTTTTGTTTTATATATTGTTGTGTACTAGCCAGAGGACGACCTTTGAGAATGGACGTAGGAGCTTGTAGTCATGGTGTTAAAATAAATTAAAACTGTTGTATATTGTAATGAGTTGTTTTATTAAAAATTTTAGTATTAAGACTGGCCTGAAGGTGCTCGTTGTAGCCCGGGAATATTACGTCTGAATTGATACCGATTCGGGCTCTTTTATATATTAACTACTCCTCCTATCGGTCCCTACGTCGTCCTAAAGAGATAGCCTTGACCTCATTCTTTTTATCGTGTACGTATGTGCTAGTTTCAGGAAATGCCATCAGCCCATGCTTTGTCGTGGAGTAGCGATAACTCACCAAACGCGACTACTCCATACATTATCGTAATTCCTAGTATTTCATAATTTTTATTAATATAATATAATATCATAAACTGCATTTCCAAAATGATATTATATTATTTAATTCACATGTTCTAATGTATTTAGATAATTTCTCGGAATCGCTGGTCGTTCGAGGCTGCCTTTTATTATCAAATTTGATATTCGTGATTCTGGTATTATTGGCTCGTTGCTGGTTGGTCATGCCCTGGCGTATTCTTGAGCGCGTTTTCTACTATTAAATTTATTACTTGCCCGTCTTATAGGTGCACGATTTCTCTGGTCCTATTCTCAGAATTTCTGATGTTAATCTCCTAGATATTTTTATGGTCGGTCTAGCTTTGCCTTTTCCCAAAGCGTCTACTGTTTAGTAATTATTTATAAAGTGGTTTGTGTTAAAACGTACATAGTTCCCCCTTACCCTCGAGGTCATTGCTAATTTATTAGTAATTATAAAAGTTATGTACGTTATGTATCGCCAGGTACATAGCAATATTTAGTTATTTTTATTTACCGTTTTCTGTTTTAATTTCGTTTACAAATTATTCAATCGTTTTTTTTTTTTTTTTTTTGTCATATATAACATTATTACCATAACGTTATTATAACGTTTGCAAGCCCCGGAAAATATGATCTTTGAGATTATTTAAAAATTTCAGAAATTATATTTAAAATCGCTCTCGGTGAACCACCCTGTATATAATATTGCAATAACTAATAATATTATTAGTTATTAGTTATTAATATTTTAGGCGATAATTAGCCAATACCGAGTGTTAAATAATTAAAAAATAATATATCATATTGAACGCTACCAGAATATATTGGTTACCCGTACTGATGTCATTTCACCCTTCACCCTTACATCACATCGGACGCGACTCATCCATGGCCTGTAGTATAGTATTGCTTACGTTTCTCTCTCTTCTGTTTTTTTTTTTATTTTATTACGATTTCCAAGATTTTATCGTTAACTACTGGACAATTTTCAAAATTATCCCTTTAAAGTACCTGCGTTACGTTCGATTTCCAATCCATAAAAGGACTTATGTCGATACCGTCTGTGCTTTTTAGTACGCCCTAAAAAAGCATTTTCCCAAAAAAATAAAAACTAGTCGCCATAAAAGCCGTCCTGACTATGCGTATTGCACAACATAAAATGTTAATAATAATTTTACTATTTTATTACGTAACGAATTAATATATTATTTGTGCAGTGTACTGTACACATTATATGAATAGAAAAATATTTGGATCAAATTTTAATGCTCTAAAAAGTACTTTGTTTTTTTAAATGAATTAAAAAAATATTCAACGTATATTTATTTCTAAATATCGTATTTAACTATTATTATTATTAATTGTAATCAGTTATAATAATTAAATCAGTTAATCAATTAATTGTATAAATTGTTATAACTATTTTTGATTATTAATATTTTTTGTGCTTCAACCTAAAAATAAAAATGAACAAACAGCGTCATAATATAATACATTGTTTTTTGTCAAAATATATGTTTACACGAAGACACAACAAAAATTAAAAGTAGATACAGCTTATGACACCGCTCCAAAAGCATAGCTTGTGGTGGTAGCAGCATATTCAATACAACATAATTTAACATAACACATAACAACACAATATTTATATAGACTAAACATTAGAAAATAAATTAAAATTTTAAGTTTTTTATATAATCATAACTTAATATGATTTAGATTTAGATCTTTTAAATACTTTTTATAATAATACTTATTTCTGTACAATGTTAAATTAATATTAAACATAATACAAAGGCGAATACCAAAATTAATAATAATTTTCCAACCAAATTCTTTATTAGTTACTAGCATATTCAGATTTACAGACTGCTTTAGATGTGTTTAATAGTTATGTGACGGCGAATAATATTTTAAGTCTACGTTATAATATGATTAAGGATATTCCATAGGTACATATAATCCATTTAAGTTTTTTACATTAAAAGTATTGTAAAGATTATTTACATGAAAAACATGATTTTAATAGAATAAACCTCAATAGTGAGTTTAAAGTTATAATAAGTGAATTTAAGGCAAACTTACATGCATTTTCCTAAATAAAAATACCTTAACTAATAATGGATTATACAAACGCTAAATAGACTGCATATAAGGACTTTGCGTTTAGGATATCTTTTAACATTTTAAATTTATAAAACAACTTTTGCACCATACTAACTACATGATTTATATGAAGAGCCCACCTCAAATTTCTATCAAAAATGATCCAGGGTATTTAATTGAATCAGCTTATCACATTTACAAGAAACTATTGACCTACTACAATTTGAGTAGTGAATAACTAATAGACTGTGTATTAAACATTTATTATTATACATTTCAAAATACATATATTTTGATTTTTTAATATTTAGTTCCATTAAATTATTTTCAAACCAGTTGTTAATTTTCTCCAAGGTGAGTGACTATTCGAGGTATCGCTAACCAAAATTAACGTATCGTCAACAAAACTAATAATTTGAGCGTTTAAATTTAAATCAAATAAACCAATTGTATAGATTATAAAAAATAGAGGCCCAAGTACTGTACCCTATAGGACACCATAATAAATAGGTAAAACATTATTCAAATTGTTTTCAGCCCTAACAGTTTGATATCTTCCAAAAAAAAAAAAATACGACAATAGATTAAGTGTTTTTCCACAGACACCAGCATATTCAATAAGCTAAAATATTATGGTTTATCGAATCACACGCTTTCTTTAGATCGATAAAGATACCCATATCTTTATTGTTGTTATTTAAATTTTTCCTATTATAATTATCTGCTTGAGCTTGAGCATCAATTGTTGATTTACCTAACTGAATACAATATTGTTTTTTGAAAAAAAAAATTATTTTTTTAATAAAAAAGCCATGCAGATGTTTCTTTAAGCATTTTTCAAAAATTTTGCCAACAGATAATAAAAGTGAAATTGATCTATAATTACCACAAACTTTCTTATTATCTGGTTTGAACGGAGGAATAATAATACATTTTTTAAAACAATCAGGAAAAACCCCACAGTCAATAGCTTTATTAAATAATAGAGAGAGAGAGAGGTAAAGATTATCATTTAGACGATCTTTTTAAAAAATAATTTGTTATTCTATATTAATAATAAGAATACTCATTTTTTAATAGTTCTCAATCTATTCACTTCAAATATAGTGATTCATTTACATGACAATCATTATTTAAACAAGACCAGTCTAATTTATGAAAACTTTTTTTTTATTTTTGATATATTCTTACTAACATTGGTAAAATAATCATTTAGTACATAACAGTACAGTTCTAACCTTCAGGACGGTCGAACGTGCGTCGTCTGTTTGTCGTTTATCGTAATTTAAGTGTTTTGTGGGCTTAATCGTTTTCCGTCTGGACTAGTTGTGATGTTATTGCTTTGATAAGTTCATTCTTACATGTTTATTGTACTTGTTATATAATATTATAGTGCATATTATTACTGTTATTAGTTATTGCATTTTCATTATGAGTAATTCACCATCTATTAAGGCTGTAACTAAACTGAATTATTCAATAACGGATGTAATGAATACATTGAAAATTATGCGTAATGATATTCATTCTATTAATATTAAATTGTCAAAGCAAGAGAATACGTCCTCTGCCATTTTAGCTCGTATGGATACTCTCACTGCTGAAATAATGGCTTTGAAAATAGAAAATGAAAATTTAAAGAAGGATGTTGCTGATCTCAAAAATAATTCTCGTAATTCATCGCAATTGCTAAACTCTATAAATTATATTTCTAGTATTGATTTAGTAGATGAAATTCAAGAAAGAGAAAATAAATCCTGCAATTTATTAATATTTAATACGAATGAACCGAATTGCAATGAACGTGAATTAGCAGATGACCTCATCAAGAACTTAAATATTGATGTTAGCATTTCATCTGTTGTAAGACTAGGTAAACAGTCTGATAGCACTGCTAATAGACATAGACCTATTAGAATCACTTTTGATTCTCCTCAGGTGGTCTTAACTGTTCTTAAATCTAAAAAAATCACTGTTGAATGTTCCTCGCTGGAAAAATTCATGGATTACTATGGATTTAATATTCCTTCAAAGGAAATTTCTATCATCACTAAAGAAAAAAACGGACCGAAGAAATGGAATCGAAAATGGGATTTTGTTTATTAGATATGTTCACGGAATACATTAGCTTATTCAAAAAAACTAATTTATGGCTCAAGTAAATCTAAAAACTATTTTTCTTGTAATAATGATATTTTTTTAAATGTTAATAATGATAGTATTTTAAATAAAAATGTTGGTTCTCTTTCGAGTTATTATCAAAATGTTCGTGGACTTAAATCTAAATTATTTAATATTTGTCTTAATTATATTTCTTTAAATCACTATGATTATTTTTTATTAACGGAGACTTGGCTTACGAATGACATTAATAGTAATGAATTAGGTATGGATAATTACTTTATTTACCGCATTGATCGTAATAATTTAAATAGTATATATTCAAGAGGTGGGGGAGTTTTTATTGCTATACATAATCGTTTCTGTTCTTTTCAAATTACTTTACCTGATCCTACTCTTGAGTGTGTTGCAGTTATGCTTAAATTAGTTAATATTAAAATTATAATTATTTCTTTATATATTCCTCCAAATAGTCCTGTTGATTTATATAATCGTCACTGTTTACAACTTGAAAATTTAAAATTTTCATTTCCTGATGTTACCTTTTTAATAGTTGGGGATTTTAATATGCCAGATATAAAATGGTCTAATGGAGGTCATTATGCTATTCTATCGGGTCCTACTTCTGATAAATCTAAAATTTTAGCTGAAACCTTTGCCTTTATGAAATTATTTCAATATAATTCCATTGTCAATTATAAAAATAACATATTAGACTTAGTTATCTCAAATGATTATAGTTTGGTAGTGACAAGTGCTCTTTTCCTTTAGTTCCTATTGATTTAGCACATCCTCCATTACAAATAATTGGTCTTAATGCTAATACGTTTTGTAATATTAAATCTCTACCTCCTGTTTTGACTTTATTAATACTAACTATGAGGATATGAATAATTACTTCAATTGATTACTTCTATTGATTGGGGATCTTTATTAAGTGATAATCTTAATTTCTCTTCGGTTATCTCTAATTTTTACTCCACAATTTATAATGGAATTAGCATTTTTTCCCTTAAATTTGCAAATCGTAATCACAAGTACTCGCATTGGTATAGTAGGGAATTGAAATCTTTAATTTTTAATAAAAAACGTTTGCATAAAGAATTTAAGATTACTAATGATTGTAATACATATAATGAATTTTCTTGATTACATAGTTTATTTAAGGTTGAATTGAAAAAATGTAGAGTGCGTTATCTACACGGAGTTCAAAGTGATCTCATTCAATTTAGACATGATTCTGCCAGACTACAGAAAGCACCTTCACGCCAGTCATTTTTCTAAATTATAATAAACCAGTCGTAAAATATTAAACAGTTTTTTTTACAATTTATTTCAACACCGCGACTTCAAAGCTCCTTTTCGTCCATTCACAACCTCGTCCTCTGATTGGACCATATCAAACTTATCATTTTCCTCCAACATTGCTTATTTATGTTCAAAAGCACTTAGAAGTCTTGGTTTCATAATTCGTAATACGAAAGAATTTAATTATGAAATCTGCCTTAAAACTTTATATACCTCATTAGTTAGACCAATACTTGAATTCTCCTCTGTTCTTTGGAATCCTACACAATTTGGACTTTTGAATCACTTGAGCGAGTCCAAAGAAAGTTATTACGCCTAATTGGGTTTAAGATAAAATTGCATAGTCAAGTAAATCCACCTACCTTAACGTCTTTATCATCAATTCAAGCCAGTATTAATTTGGAATCCTTGGTTTCTAGACGCAATTCTATAGATATTTGTTTTATGTCCAAATTACTGAATGGTGATATATCCTGTCCGGACTTATTACAATTGGTAAATTTTAATGTTTCTCAATATAATCAGCGGCATCATTCTACTTTTTCAATACCATTCCATTGTACCTCTTATTGGATATAATAATCATTTAGATCGTATTGCTCGAGAATGTAATGAACTAAAAAACGTGGACCTATTTTTTACTCGTTATTTATAGTCTGAAAGTTTGGTCTCTTTAGTATGTTGTAATTATTTTTCTGTATCTAATACTATTGTTCATATTAATTTGTGTTATTGTATTTTCATTTTTTAATTTTGTACTTATTAATATATTATGTTCATAATCTTTGTATCTAAATTTATCTAAATTGTACTTGAGCCTACTAAGACGTTTATATCAATAAATAAATAAATAAATAAATAACAAATTTCAAATTTGTCTTCAACTAATTTATCATCGTTATTATAAAGCGAGGCAATCCGTAATTTTGGTTTATTTTTATTTTCAATAATTTAATTTATAATACCTCAAGTAGATTTTGTATTTGAATTTGCTTGTAAAATTTGTTTTTGGTAGTATAACATACGTGCTTTTTTGATTACAGTTGGAAGTAGATTTTTGTATTTTGAGAATTTATTATCAAAGTTTAAATCAAAAGACCTCTTTTGTTTTTTTATGTATATATATTTTTTAGTATTAATTGAAACTATGATACCCCTAGTTAACCATTTTTTTTAATTTAATAAATTTGCGACAATTTTGTATTTTTACTTTCTTAGAACAATTTGTTATAACTGTATAAATTTTTTTATTGAACATAGTTAATGCATCGTTAATAGATAGACTATTAAAGTTTTTGCCCCAATTTTCGTTACTTAAAAATTAATTTAATCTATTATAATTGATCTTTTTAATATTCTTTGGATTGGATAATATATATTTATCATTTCTATTGTTATTCAAGGAATTAACATCTGTTAAAATAAAAGTACCATAATGATTATTAAAACGTATATGTAACGTATAATGTAATTAGAGATAAAATTAATATCTATATATTTTAAAAATATATGATCAATATTACTTTTAGATTCATTTTAAATTCTATGTTACATTTATACCAATATATAATGTTTCATTTATACCAAAGAAGAAAAGCATGTTTACTTATTATGTTGAGATAATTAGTTACATTTGAATTATTAGATAACATATTAATTTTAATATCTCCACATAAAGAACGTAATTTATTATTGTTATTTATATTATGAAAATTATCAAGGGAATCTAAAAATAAATTAAAATTATAATTTTATGTTCCACTAACCCAGTATTTCATATTATTTAATAAGATAATCATATCAATTGAGTTATAATATTCAATTACATTATAGTTTATACTCGACACATAAAAACAATCTTTTACAAATAATGTGAGATACCATCTGACTTATTTAAAATCCCTACACAGTAATAATATATATATCCGAGTAAATTATTATTATAATCATTGCTTAACCAATTTTCACTAAGTACAATCATATCGAATCTATCATTAATATAACTCAATAAAATTGATAGTTCATCTAAATTGCATTTAATGCTTCTTATATTAATAGCAAAGACAGAAAATCCTTTTTCATAAAATTTGACTCACTTATATTGTTAATATCTTTTATACCAGTACTATTTCCAGCCTTAATTTGATTACACATATTTAAAAAGTTATGAACCATTGAAGTAAAAATAAAAAAATTATATACAGAAATTTATATTATAAATTAATTATTAACTTCGTTTTTATAAAGTTGAATAACATTATTTTCAACGTCAATTTTGATAAGCTGATTTATAAAATTTACTCTAAAACTGTGTGAACTTTTGTTTTTCTTCATGAATACTTTACTTGCATTTAACCAGGTATATCTGAAGTCGTATATCTTTGATATAATAATTTTGATAACCAGAATAATCTTTTATTTCCCACTGATCATTTATTATTTATATATTATTTATTTTGGTCTCTGGGAAATTAGAATGTATGTGCTTGGCCACCAATTGATTACTTGACTTATAAAGTGTTTTAATTCTAGATAACAATTTGTCTTTTGTGATTTTATTAGTAAAATGAACAATAATCTTTCTTTGTTTATCATTATTATTTTTCAGTCTATACATTTTTGAGATATCCGAATTATTTAGTTTATTTTAAACGCTGATCACTACATCGTTTATAGATTCGATGGCACTGAATGAAATACTCGATATTTTAATATTATAATCAAAACTACTTTTTTTAAATATGTTAGCATTATTTTTTAATAATTCTAATTCGTTTATCATATTTTTATAATTGGTTTCGATGTCGCTTAAACGGGTTTCAAAATAATTTACTTTATCAATTACACTGTCTAGTTAAGAACTAAAATCAGTGATTTTTCCTGAATAAAAACTTTATAAATTAAATTATAATTTTTACACATACTTATAAATTTATATTTTAGATTATTTTTTATAATATACAAAAATATAATATAAATTAAATTAATAAATTTGAGTAAGAAAAAAAAATGTTTAATACATATTCATATATTGAACATTTTAAATTATCTAGACATTTCATTTTATTGTTTAATTAATTATAGACATGATTTATTGTAATAAAATTATATTAATCAAAATCAAGTGAATTTAATAAAATAATTATCTTATTATCTACAGATAATCAGATGAATGTTTTATTTATCTAGATAATATAGAAAATAAAAACAATTATCTAGATAACGCACAACATTGTATACAAGAGCAGGGGCCCCATAATTTTTTTTAAATTATAAATAACCACACAGACCCTAGCTACTACACTGTTCTCTGCTGCAGCCATCGTGATTCATAAGGTAGGTGGTATATATCAATAACCTGATTAAATTCTTCTCTGTATCAAAAAAATCGATATTTACTGCATTTATTCATTTGTATGACATTTTTGTTTATTATGCAGCATTACCAACGCGTGGTCCTTCCGTACCACGATTTTGGGTAGGAATACGAGTTTTAATGGCTTGTCGTTAAATGAAAACCTTTCCGATTAATATAACGCGGGCGCAAACCAATGCACATCTAACACGTGGGCACTGATGAATAGATTTTCCGGCTGATTATTATTATTAAAAAATAAAACTCCACCACCGCAGCACAGCCTCTCTTTCCGCACGGCCGCGCGGTTTAGTGTTCGGCGATGCTGTTGTATGACCGTCGTTTATCACAATATTTATGAGCTACGAACAGGATGTTTAAGATAAATTTATTGTCGTCGGCTGCAACCGGTGACACGCGGCCGATGGCGGTAAATTCTATTGTTGAATGACAATCGCTTAAATTATGTCTGGAGAGGAGAAAAAGTAGAAAAAAAATCATGATAAATAAAAAAAAAAAAAAGGAAAACGTGGAAAACCATACCCGGCGGAGTCCCGAAGTGAGCGATGGCAATAGTATATCTATAAGACCATCGCACCTTATTGTATATATTTTTTGTCGACGGAATTTTCAAGATTTTCGGATTCGCGTTTTCGACAAACCAACACTATCGATCGACGAGCCAACCGCAATTGGGAAATCAGTCAGAAAAACACACTGCTGAATTCCAGGTTTCTAAACGTTTATTTAATTAACTATAATGGTACCTACCACATGGCGTATACATATAAATAGTTTGGAGTGTATAGGAATTATATTCACAAAGGCTGCAGCATCGTAATTGGGGAGGGTGTGGTCGTAAAGGATTACACTAGTTAACATATTATGCTGGGGTTGTAAATTTTGATAAAATCGATTTTTATTTTTGGTGTAACAAAAGAAACAATGATCGTAGATACATAAAATTTCCACCGAATGTTTATATAAGCAATTTTTATAAACTTTAAATGTTTTAGAAATGTTTGACTTTTTTTAAGCTATTTATAGGAATAATCAATTTTTAGGTTTTTTTATTATTTTTTTTTATTATTACCGACACAAATTTTTTTAGTCGGTTAAAAAACTTGAAAATTTAGTACAATGTTCTTCACAAATTGTTGTAAGTGAAAATTGAAAAAAAAAATGGGCGTAAGTCTTTAATATTTTTTTATGAGAGTCTAAATTTGAAATTTCAAAAAAAATACATAAACATTATGAAATTTTGCAGTTTTTTTAATAAAAAAATGTTTATTCAAATATAAATTTTGAAAATTCAACACAAGGATCATTATAAAATTTTCCACCTTTCTAAAAAAAAATTATCGGAATATTAAACTAATTTTTTATAAGATTTTGAAATTAGACATTGGATATTTACCCGTTTTACCTCCGGGAATTATTGATATAATTCAAAAGAAATTTGAAATTTTCACAAAATGTTGAGTTTATAATTTTTTATACAAAAAAAAAAAAAAAAAAATTTAAAAATATTCTGACAATTTTTGAGCTAATTGTAGGTCTATGAAATGTTCGGTTTTTTCAGTTTTTTTTTCTTTAAATATTGATGAACAAAAATCCGTAGAGTCAAATTTCTTGAAAATTTAATACAGGATTCCTCATAAGTTGTTTGAATACCAGATCAAAAACAACAAAAAAATGTAAGCACAATTTTTTTTTTATAAGCATTTAAACTTTAAATTTTGACAAAAATCGATCATCGAATATTTGCAAATTATTCCGTAGTTAAAAATGTCGTTAAAAATAGTTAAAAATTAAAAGATCAGTTATTATAGCTAAGGATTGAAAATTTAAAACAAGGTTTTTCGTAAGTATTCAATAGCGTAACCAAAGAATCAAAAAAAAAAAAAAAAAAAAATTAAAAAAATAATTTTTTATAGACATTTTAATTTCAAATTTGGACGAAATTAGATATTTGAATGAAGAATTGTTAGTTATTTAGTTGTAATTCAAAAATATTTTTTTTGGGTGCTTGAAACTTTCAAGTATATTATGAATTTTTATACATTCAATAACATTTCAAATATAATGTTTTCTGCACAAATTAATTCAATCTATTGTATTATTAATAGTAATATTAATTATTTTAATAGTAATAATATCATAGAATACACTTAGTTATGTTATAGGCTGACAGACAGTCTTCGCTCAGAATCCTTTTTTGTATACAATGATTTATATTCTTGAATTCAAATTTAACACACCCATGAAAGTAATTTACTTGACACATACTGTACAGCAGAGCGGTACCCACTTGCGAACTTTTTTTTTTAATTTATTTAATTGATTGTTTTAACGTGACAAGAATGTTTTTACAACGTTGTAAATTTAAAATAAATACGTCAAATACGGATAAATAAAGAAATATTTTACCTGATTATCTGGTCGGTTTGCTAGGAAGGTGTCGTTGGTCTAAGATGTGGTTTTAGCCTAGTTTCAGATGTTTTTTTTTTTGTTCATTTCGTAAAGGAAAACTTTTTTGGTTTTATCTAGATTATTTTTGATATTTTTTAATCGGTTTATTAATCACATTGATAGGTGGGGAATTCTTGTGTCATTGTGCAATTGTTTGTTTCACATAATCCAAAGGGCTTAGAGTGCTATTATTATAATGAAAATATAACACGCATTGCAAACTATCATGTCATATTTAGCGTTTCCGATAAATTTAGATCATGCTTAGCTTTTTTTTTTTTATACAAAACGTTTTTTTCTGATGTTTTGTCCCAGAATAATGACATTATGATACAAATGTAATCCAACTATTACACTTACTTATATATGCAATTGATATCATAAATTTATTTATTTTAATTAATTAGAAATAAACCCTATAAATGTATACAATGTCTTTCGTAATTATATATAAACTATAAAGTAATAATTAAATAATACAAATCACGTCATTTGGTTATTGGTGATTTGTCTATTTTTGATCAAAAGAATTTCTGAAATGGTCTTTATAATAGAAATATATAAAAAAATAAAATTGAACATCAATTAATAGACATTAACATGTTTGGATATTTCACAAAAAAATATTACTTCAGATGACTAATTTATATTAAAACTGGAATTGAAGAAAGTATTAAAACGAATAATTTTTTCCCAGATTTATGTTATTTTAGGACTCTATACATATTGACTACTTTTTTCGTGGTGAACTGAAAAGTTAATTTGAAACCTGAACTGATCAAACTTTTAATCTCTAAAATCACTGAGTCTTGCATAAAATTATAGTTCGAAGTTTGGGAAGTATTAAATCAAGCCAATTAATCATTCACCATGATATTAAAACAGAAATAAAGATACCATCGAATTTCGGAGAAAATATCGAATCATTTTATATGTCTGTACAAAATTCATATTAATCATAAATCGTATAAATGTTGATGCATTCTTTTTTAAATATGTAAATAACAATAATAATAATAATAAATTTAAAACCAAATTTCTTAGCATATACTATATACTAGTATATAACTGTACACTTCTGTGAATGAAACAAAATGAAACTATTTAGTTCATTTGATTAAAATTATTTTTTTCATTTGTTTTACGTGATTTAAATATATGAACACATATATCAATTAAACTATGTATTACAAAGTTTTTTTTAAATCTTTTTTTTACATTTAAAAAATTGAAAAATGTATAAATGGTTTGAAAAGTCATAATATATATTTTTTAAATTTTATCAGGTAATCGATTATTCCTGCTATTTAATTTTGATTTCAAATAACTCGGGACCCTTAACAGAAAATTTTTATATATAAAAAAAAAATTGTTAAAATTACTCAATTTAAATTTATTATTTATTAAATTATATTATTTTATTATTAAAAAAACTCGCATAGTGAATTTTGTATTTGTTGATCAATATTATCAAAATGCCGATGTACTCGTATGTATACGTGTATGAATGTGCAAAAAAATAATAGGTAATACAATTATTAATTATTTTTTTCAAAAAATATAAACATATTTATAAATTTGTCTAAGATATTCTCGACCACTAAAATATGCTTTTTATACAGAATATATTTTTTCCTATGAATTCTAAGTTTCATGAATCGTAATAATATCTTACTCTCATTTAACTTCATACACTAGAAACAAATGTGTAAAATAAAACAAATCCGACATCTATAGTTATAGTTATTACACTTTTTTTAACCATTGAAAATTGAGCATTTTATCGAAAACAAAAATTAATACTAAATGATTAAGACGTAATCAGTTACAATGTCAAAATTGTATATGAACGCAATCAATTATCAACGTTTTATGTTTCATAGGGACGTTAAAATATAATGTGTTTACGTAAGAATTAAACTAGATTAATAAAACATTTATAAAAAATTGGCACTCTATAATATAACTAATACAATTTACATACTAATAAATTTGATTAAACTTTGTCGTCGAATAATATTAATAATGAAAAAAAAAATGTGAACTAAAATACGATTTCGTCGATTAATTAATAATTGTATTTAAAATAATGTTAATGCAGTCAAATATTTAGAAACGAATAAATTTAAATTATGTGAAACTCTTATTCAAATATATATATAGAATTTTAAATTAGATAAATTGCATTTAAAAATAAACGAATGCAAACTGGCGTCGTAAATAAATGTTCAAAAAAATGATCATGTTAATGAACTTAAATACGCGAATAAAAAAAAACAAGATAATGAATAATATAGTGTTTGATATATTAATAAATTATTCTATTGTTTGTGCAACTGATTAATTGCAAGCATGGATTTTGAATAAAACGTTTATTCGTGCGGTGCAATATTATTGTATAAAACAATAAAATATGTATCGGTGGACACGATTAATATTATATTGCGTTGTAATTAATCTATATAATGTTTATAATATTTATAATAATATATGTTTTTTGTTCTGTTGATCACGTGGATTTTTTAAATCATCGGAAAAACAATTATCACTTACATTGATATTATTATAATTGTATTATGCACTGTTGGTAACGACGTTTTTGTACTTGTGTTGAACAATTTAAATACTGTTGGTCAGAGTACTCAGTGATGTGCGAATTCCCTAGAATTTTGTTTCGGTAAATATTCCAAGGAAATTTCCAGAGAATATTCCCAAGAACGGGAATTTATGGGGAAAATTATAAGTTTTTTTTTAAAATATTGGTCATGTGTTTCAACGTTTGATTAAAGTCATAGTAGTTGTAAATGATCCGAATGACAAATATTTTAATATTTTATGCTTTGAAATATTATAGGAGAATTATAAAAACACTTGGGTAATTCAAAAAATGAATTGAATTTGTATCGTATGTAAAACTAATTCTAGTGGAAGACATAAGTACCAAATTGAAGGAAAATAATAGTATCGTATGAAAGCGCTAAAATTTTAGGTACCCATTCATGTACCATGGTCAATAGATATCAAATTACAAATAAATGATAGATATTAAATTTATATAGTAAATTATGTAATATTAAAATAACAAAGCGAAACATATTTATTTAAGAACTCTCCTCCTAATAAAAATTAAAGATATCTCACGAATAAATAATAATTGTACAATGGAAGAAATATTAGGACGGTGAGATAAATCGTGTAGAATACGTACGTATGTGAAATAAGTTGGATTACAAAATTAACCAATTTATTAAAATTATACTTATTTTCATTTATTTTTATGTATATTATATTTTAACATTTTATATTGGTAATTTTAAATATTTTTAAATAGCTACTTGTATAAAATGTATAAAATATTAATTTTGGCGCAAATCATATGTTGTTTTTGCACCTTTGACGTTTATGTCACATAGCCTCTAACGCTTTAATTTAAGTTGTCAGTGTAAATACGGGATTATTATTTATTAATTATTTAAATTAAAAAAAATAATATTTCCTATATAATATACCAACAAATGTATTTAATAATTATGTGTTGAATAATTCAAAATCACGTCGTATATAACCTGAACAGAAAAAAACTTTGCGCCGGTTTTTTAAGGTTTTAGGCTGACAAAAAAAAAAAAAATGATTTAATGCGGTAACCCACCTGGCTCATATATTATGTACCGGCAACTCGTGGACTATTGACATTTTTTTTTGTTCCGATGGTAATTCAACTTGGCGAGTGCAAATTGACGTTTTTGAAAAATTATTTTCATCAAAATGAATATACAACGAAGAAGAAGAAAAAACAATACCAATAAAAATACCAATAAATAATAATGAAAGCGATGAAATTAGTGAGAATCCTCTGAGGAGAAATTCTTGTACAACAATTTGTTTTCTCCGCAAGCACAGAAATGGGCTCCAACGGCACGATAAAATGAAATTATATACGAATCTCAAAACATAAAATACGCTATATGATAATCATCTCAGAATAAACGAATAAAATATAGTTTCGACCTCTAAAATGTTTGGGTTATTGTTCGATTATTGTCTGTTCATCAACGGATATAAAATAATGTTTATATCTTTTTTTCTTTTCTTCGGGCACATTAATTATTATCACCACCCCTCCCCCTCACCATTCCACTACTGTTTTCGTCATTCGTAAGGGTTACAAAATGTCCATGTATATAGTATACAGGATGATTTTTCTCAGCAAACTCACTTTCATTTTGTTATTATTTATAATAAATTTTATTATACATTTAATTTATTATTAATAATTTTTATAATATATATTATTATAATATTTTGACTTGATATTATTGTATAATGATAATCATTTAAAATTATCAAAATAAAATAGTTTTTCATAATTTCACAGAGATATTTCAAACAGAGTGAAATTCAGAAAAATACATGTAACGCACTTCAACGTATAGTCAATAGAGCCAAAATTAAAATTATAACAATAAATAATATAATGATATTTGTAAAACATAACAAAAACATATGTAGATAATTATTATTAAATTTCTTAATATTTTGTTATAAGATTTCATACTTTAATTTGTTCCTCGTACTAGCAACCACAAATCGTCACTTAGTCGCTGAATATAATCAACGACATAATCTTAAATACGTTATAAAGGGGGCTGAAAAATATGTGTAGACATGTACAATTTTGTTTCACCAAAAGAGTTTTCAAACAAGAGATTTGTAACGACTTGATAATTTTTTAAAACTAAACTATTATAGATTATGCAGCAAACGTTAAACAAAATATATTTTGTCAAGGGTGTTTAGAAAAAAATATAATCTGCGTATTTGGTATTTTGGTGTTTACATGTTAAGTGTTCAAATATTTTATGCAATATTAAAATATAAAAGAAACAATTTATATTTTTACATTTATCGAATAAAGTAAAAATTGAATCATATTATTTTTCGTTAATAGTTTTAATTAATTAGTTAAACGTTTTGAACGTGTGTATCGGTACGAAAGTGTCATATACTAGAAAATAATAAAAAATCATCATTGGCTGAGAAATGTAATTTAATAAAACGTGTTAATGATAGAAGCTGAGAGTTCCCAAGAGATAAAGACGGCGTAATAAATTTGGTACGTTCTACTCGAAAAAAAAATCTAAAAAACAATCTCCGTTCGACGATTTTATAGAGATCGAATTCGGTTCGTTCGTTATCGACTCCAACATTTTAAACATAATATTTAATATTCGTCCGACGACCGATTCCATGACGATGACAACTATACACAGAACAAAAACGATGGATTTAATTCGATTTGTCGACACTACCACTTACCTGTGGCCAGTTGAGCGTGGTGAAATTGGCATACGGCGTCGGCTTCGAACCATGTCACTCTGTCTCTAAAATGTCGATAGAAAACCGGAAAATCGTTTTGCGGCAACAGCCAAGAACTGCTGATGTTCACCTGGAAAACGAAAAAAAAAGTTCAGTTTCAGTTAGTCGAATATCAGCAATGGCGCGTATTTAGGATTTTTTCATGGAGGGATCCAGATAATTTTTCAAAAATATTTGAACACTCCTTCACACCTCCATCATTGCACTGATATAGAAACTAAGAAATCAGTGATAAACAGGAAATATATTATTTATTAATTTGTTTCTACACAATCCAGTTTGAATTTGAGTGTTGAAATATTTTTATTACCTAACAATGCCGCAAAAAAGTGCCAAATTGTAGACAATACAACAAAGACAAACAAATACACCGAAGTTAATAGATAGATGTTTTTAATTTTAATTCTATCAAAAACAAATTTTGAGAAAAAAATGGATTAGTCGGTGTGGCCCGTGACGTCGTGAAGAATATATTATTATGCAGAAAAAATTGAAAATAAGATTGAATTAATTTTAAATCATCAAAAAAAGCAATAAAATTCGAAATAAGCATAATTTTTTTTAAACCGTCGAAAAAAGCAAAAGAGCACTTTCAAATTTCATAACTAAAACTGTTGTAGCATAATATACACTTCCATAGCACTCTGCTAGATTTTATATCAAACCATAAAAATAAGCATAAAAAAGCTATAAGTCACGAATCTTGAACTTTACTGGTTTTAATATAATTAAATACCTAGCTAAACAGTTATTTATTAAAAGTATATATTCGTGAAAATTATATACCAAGTTTTGAATTTATCAAAAAATTGAGTATTTATTCTAAAAGTTTAAAAGTCTAAGCCTGTTATGAGTTAAAAGTGCAAAAAAATGATCAACTTTTTAAACATTTGTATCTTATTGACAATTATGAAAAATGGATAAGTACATCGTGATCTCATAATATTGCTTATTCTAAATCGAGTGATATGTTTTTTTTCACTAAAATTTTTGGTTTTTGATGAATGTTTTTTTATTCTACCTAAAAACAACGTTCTCTTACGACGACGTTTCATTAATGAGGAATAAAACCTTTTTGAGAGACTACAACGATACGGATATTGTGTAGTAGCAATTTAATTCACTATATACAGGGTGAAAAAATTTATGCTACAGCCATTTTATCACATAAATATTCAAAATAGAGAAAACTATACGATACAAAATTTATTTGATTTGGAAACATTTAAAATGATATGCACATTTTATAATTTTTTACAATATTTTAGTAAGGTTTTAAGTGGTTAATTTTAGAAACTCAAATAGGAACTATACTTTTCTTGCAGACATTATAATACGAAGACATTTTTTTAATACATTTTAGTGCTCAAACAACATTAATCAATGCAAAACTCTATATTTGAAAAATATTTAAATATTTTATACATTTTTAAAGTCAACCGCCCAAAACTCCCCTAAAAAATTGTAAAAAATTATAAAATGTACAAATCATTTTAAATGTTTCTAAATCAAAAAACGTTCGTCATATACATTTTTCTCTATTATGAATTAAAAAATTGGCCGTGACAAATTTTGAATCGCCATGTAAATTATACCTACAATTTACATCTATTTAAATAACTGTCGAGCTATAACAACTGACTAAGAGGTTTCTTTTTTATTGCCTGTAACCTAGGTACCTATTATACGTAACTATATAATTGGTAGCTTTTTACCATTAATTTAATATTCATTAGATTTAACTGTGGCGATTCCGTAATTCGGGGTAAACGTTTTGATGAGGAATAAAACGATTACAGATGACTTGAGGAAAAAAAAATAACATCGTTTTAGTGTTTTAATCAAACGCGTAGGGATCATATTTCACCCAAACGATCTCGTAATATCTTGAGACTTAGAAGAAAACCCTTTTTTTGCTATGTATATTTTGTTTTCAAATATAAATGGGTTTCACAGTATAATTATGTTTATAAATTAAATTTTTTAATCAGTGTGTTGTATTAATTTTTTAGTATCATAATAACATATAAGTATGATGCAATATAATTACGAAAAAATATACTTCTTTATTAAGCGTTTGAGTCAAAAAGACTCCTAAAAACCATTAAAAAAATATATATATCCGAAAAGTTAGAGATGTGATTGCCGTATATTTTACCAATTTGTTTTTATCAATAAATTACTTTTTACATAAAAAAAAATTGTTTTGTGACCCTTCTAATTAAATTAATTTAAAAATGCATTTTCTGAATTTTAAAGAGATATCTTTTTTATCTACTAATAATAAGTATGATTACAATAATTATTATACTAAATACTAATCATGTTTTCTATTTTCTCGTCACCGTATACCGCGCTCAAATGTCAATTGAAATCAATATTGAGTTCGTTGTTGTTGTTGTTATTAGAGATTTGGCAAGTATATAAAAATAGAAATAATAATCGTATTTACTAATAAAAAGACAGCTCTAAGATTCAGCCACTTAACATTTTTACTACTCTATTGGTAAATTGACCGATATTTTTTTAATGTAATTTCTCTATCTCTTAAAATCAAAAAATCGTGTATTTGTGTACCTTTCTATATATTTACCAACCACATTTAGCTGACATAGATTCGTAATAAACCGTGTCTATATATATAGACTGATAAAAAAAAAACGAACAAACCCAAGCTACAATGGTTATTGTTATTATTAATGTTGAAATGAAATACAATTGTTGTTGTTACATAATAATATCAAGAATCGTTTAAATGTAAACGTATTTCGGCGCCAAGAGTCTTTCGCGAAACCCAAAATGATACCCGATGTTTAAACAACCGAAACTACATGTAAGTATAGAGTAGCATTATGTGGATAACGCATTTTAATCATGCGCCTATTATGATAGAATCGTTAATAAGAATAATAACAATGATAATTTTTTTTATTATTACTGAGATTTTAACTTAAAATTATTAAATCTTGACACTTAACATATTAAATGACATAATAAAATTGACACTGAAAAGGAAGAACATTAATAAAGCTCACACATCTAAATGTTTAACCCTGATTGCAGTATAAAATTAAGTATACTCTTGATAATATATACGTTACGGGTAATATTTGAATAATGTTGACATTGATTGGATAGTAAGATATTAGCCAAAGACCTTTGGAAAATGTGTAATTATTTAATTATAAACATGAAATATTAACACTATCCAGATAATGTTGGTGTTAGTCAGTCAATAGTAGATAATGTAATAGTTGTGATGGTGGTATGGTAGTCAAAAAGTGTTCATTTAAGGGAAAATGTAATACCAATAGATGCCATGCCATATAATAATTAATTATACAATTTTGATTCTAAATTTAAAAAAACTAATTTATAAAATAAAATACTTAATTTATTATGATTATATCATTAGCAACTCATTAAAAACTTTATATCCTTGTTTAATGTCATATAATTCGGCTAATGTTAACTTTATCCAAATGTTAACATTACCTATTGGCTGATATATTATATTGTGGGCTGAAAGAGCAGTAGTGAGGGAAAATTTGATACCTTGCAAGGTTGAAAAAAGAATTTTTAAAAGATTACTTGGCCAGTTGAGTGATAGACAATTAAAAAGTTGATGAAAATCGCAGTAACCCCTCCACAGTTGGGTATAGAGCAATACATGTTATTGTTGAGTCCCAATTTATACAAGTGGTGTGGTAAGATATTATGTCCAGTGCGTATAGTATCGTTTATTTAGTTATGATAGTGCGACTAATTTTTTGTAATTGAAACCATGGTCAGAGTAGAGATGATTTTAAATATTTCTCTATATCCAAAAACGTAGGACTCTGAAAGGTTATCCCATTCCAGCATTCACAGTTTCTGAATAAATTTGTGGTGTAGGTGGTAATAATAATAATAATAATAATAATAATAACAATAATACCAGAATATGCAATATTGTCGTTGTGCAGTGCCTGGCCAAGTCGGTTCGTATATTAGAGTGGCTGAATCGTAACTTGATTTAAGGGGTTGTGTAGATAAAAAGGTCATTTTTCGGGACTCATGCTCGCAGACCAGTTGTATTACTCTTAAAAACCATTAAAAAAAGGCATCCTGAAGATCATGCTCGAAGAATCCCAAATAAATCGAATCAACTGAAACCTGCGAATAATACATCTCCTATAACTACTCGAAACCTAACTGTGTTTTTGGTTTACATTTTATATACATTTTTATTGCAATAAATGATTTCACACGTCCAACGGTGTTAATTATTAATTACTATTAATGTATTTCTCGTTATCAACGCATATTCCAGGTAATATGCGCAATAATTAATATTATTGTTAATTTGCCTTCCCCTACACGAGCTTCAAATGACTAAAAAATAAAATCAAATTATATATAGTTCAATTATGAACGCTGAAGCTAATCATTTAATGTTATAATAAAATAAATCCAAACAATGTCAATAACGATAGAGAAAAAAATCAATTAAAACAGCAGTACATATTACCCGACATTCTTCACCACATCCAATTTTAGGCCTATATACTAAATGCTTATGAGAGCCCCCCAAAAAACTTCCAATAATAAAATGTAATCCTTAACAAACGTTATGTTGTTCCGCACTTGATAATTTCTAGATAATCAATAGTCGACCCACAGATCATAATATCAAAGTGAATAAGTATAATTCATCGGCTTAAAATAAAAATTAACTAACGGCAAAATTTTAATTTTTTTTATTATGACATCTTGTTTGATAGCTTGAAGTCGATAAATTGTGTGAATGCACTAAATATTGAATTATTAGTTAAAAACCAGTTATTTTAAAATTTACTAATGGTATTAAATATAATTTTTAAAACTAAAAGTGCATTTACCAAATATTGCTGATTCGTTAATGAGATTTTGGTTTATAGATACATCATAAAATGAGAATACATAACACAATTTTAAAATTTCAAAAATGAATTTCAACGGGCCTCTATAATTCAAGTTCAACAGCTCTTCCCTATGTGGGGCTCCGTACCCAGAGGGCCCTGAAGGTACCCATATAAGAAAGAACCACTAACCAGTCATATATTAGATAATAAATATTCATAATTAAAAAAAACTAAATGCATACTCGCTAAAAGAGAAAATATTTTCTGAGCCACAGCGTTTATTTAATTTTTTTGATATCGTGTTTTTGAATTATTTTTGTGTTTTTGAAATCAATCGATCTTCTATTAGTTACTATTTATACTATAAATTTATAAAACCGTCTTCAATGCATTATATTGAATTCAAAACGGTATGGACAGCTCTTTAAAATACTAAAAACGATGAGTTTAAAACTTTTTTCCAAATTAAAATCTCACTGCCGACAACAATTCAATATCGCTCTTTCGGGTTTATTTTTACATAAGTAGTTAATTCCCTTTGACATCAAATTCTGCGCCAGACGTTACCATCGATTTATTGCTGAACGGAACGTCAAAATTTAATGAGACGTTGTTTGACAAATGTCAAATTTAATTCGTCTAGTCTGAGTGTTGCCGCATTAATATTGGACGCACGTAACACACTATTATTAAAATAGAGTTTGCCAGTGAGTACTGCACCAAAATTACTCGCCGTTACCAGTTACTGCATTAATGATTTGAATTCTGTCGGAATTAAAAAACCTAATTTACGGCTAGCCGATGTCACTAATGAACACCCGTAACTTACGTGAGACTATATTTACGAGGTGATTTTTTTTAACATACTCACCCTATATTTTTATGCTCAAATGATGAGTATATTCAATATTTGATTTTTGGAATTTTTAATTACACTTGAAGATCATATTTTTTAATTCTTGAAATTTTTCTGTACCATATAACAGTAATTCTGTGACAATACAACCTTCTATTTTCAAATAGAAGCCTCCCTTTTTACTTTAAACTCAGAAATTACTCATTCAAATTTTGATTTAGATACATCAACATTTTTAAAAAAAATCATTCACTTTAATATTTGTAGAAAAAAAATTAGTTTCCCATAAGAAAAAATAGAAATTTGTATTATCATTGAACACTATTTAAGTAGGTAGTATGAAAAAATCAGGAATTTGAAGATATGGTCTCTAGATATACTAAAAATTTCTAAAAATCAGAATTCGAAAAAAGGAACAATTAAAGAAAAAAATGGGAGTGAACATGTTTAAAAAATCATCATGTACGAGTATACCACACCATGTTAAAATATCAAGTTGAATAATAATACTTAAAAATAATAATTCCACGCTTAAACGCGTAAAGTATCTAATAATAACAATATTTTAACGAATATTTTAACATTCATCTTTTTTTTTACCTGACTAGAAAACTATACGCCGAGAAGAATGATTTTATATTTTAGGAATTTCGTTTATTTTCAATTTATACACATAAAACATGTTTAAACATTTATCTCGGTTAAGTTAGCTTAGGTAAAACCGCAGTCTTGCGATATTTGATTGAGCATTGAGCACTACAACTGAACAGTGAAATATATAACTGTGGTGAGTTGTTTGTTGTAAACTCGTCGGCGTTCCGAATAGGCAATATCGGTACATTGATGTCGATAATTGACGTTACCATAATATTATTATAGGTATGTCAGATATTCATTTATTATTAGTTATTAATAGCCGCATAAGGCATTTTAAAATAATTTTTGACTTTTAATTAAATATGCTTTACCCCACGTACATAACAAAGTAAAGCATTTTTTTGTCCTTTCTATCAAACGTAGAAATTACGTAAATTTTTCTTGGATCAAAGGCGAACAACGTTTATTATTGACATAATATTACGTATTGTATTGTATTAAGGGCGGCCCTGCTCATATGAATTTTTTTTTTTGAGGGGGGCAACATCAAAGCGATATGTAATTTTATTACTACTGGCAATGATGATTATTGTAGAGCAAGGATTTTTATGCACTAAAAATCATCATATTATATATATTTTAAAATATGCACTTGTGCATTAAATAATTAAAAATTAAAAATATGCAGTTAATAAAAAATAAACACCCATATTAACACTAAACAATTACATTTTTTCGTTAAAAATATATTTATTTTAATTATTATAACCAATGCAGATCTCATTTTTCATCAAAAATTATGCTACAATATAATACAATTATTATCGACCTTGATTCATAAATAATATTTACCGAAGTGTTTAGTTTTCGGTAAACTATCAAAATATATAGGCTAAAAAAATTGAGTATTTAATCACAGACGTTGTGAAATGGGTATTGTATATTTACTAAGCATACGATAAAGTTAACCAGAAAAATATAAAAATTCTTGAATGTCCATGTTTTAATGATGAGTGTGAGTGTGGTTATAAATAGTTACCAAATTATCTGCGCGCATGTCAACGTCATCATCGATCAAAAATTAAATACATGATTTTTTTGATCAAAACACGCTTTTTAAGAAGAACTCTTACGTCTAGTAGAATGGTCTGATTTAATTAATTTTTTTTTTTTTTTGTTAGAAAAAAGACGAATTTTTTAGTGAGGTATTGGACTTAAATTTTTGATTTCGTAGCTTAATATAAAAATAATAAAAAAACCAAAAACTTAAGCCAAAAATTAATGAAATTCAATATCGTAATATATGGTTTTGAAATAGAATTTCTAAAATTCAAGTCCAATGCGCCATGAACAAGTGTTTCTGTTTCAAACGCAAAAAAAAGACTTTTAAATTTGGATCATTACACAAAGCGTAAGAGTTTTTCCTGTAAGCATGTTTTTGAGCAAAACAACAGGTCATGTGCAGGCCTCTTGACGTTTTCATTTTTGAAAACCTATCTGTCTTTAGTGCTGCACGCCAGGTAATTAGTAATGCGGTCGCGGTTATTTCGTTGAAAGAATGTTCACTCAATGCGTAATAAGTAAGCGCTAATAACGTAAGTCTCTTTCTATATATAGGTATATATACTATCGGAATGTCGAGAGACCATTTCAGGGGACTGTTTTATTGCCGTTTAACCCTTTTCGTCGAGTTGTAGCTAGTTTGATTCGATTAATTTTCACGACATTGCATGTATAATCTCTGAACACAGGTATTTATCGGGTCGCCAGCACGATGAAATCAAATGTTATTGGTATAGAATACTTGGGTATAGATTAACCACGATGATATATATTATACGGTATCAGTTTCGAATGCAATTTATGTTACCCACCTCAAAGTTTAACGGGTGGAAAGTTTAACAACTGAAATCTGCTCACCTCTGTAATGTGGGACTTGCAGTACCTACATAGCCGTTCATAAACATCCGATTTGAAATTGTTTAGATTCATAATATTATAATATTATCTATACGTATTATTTTATTTCAATTTTTTTCACGAAAAACTTGCTCTATACGAGCGTATTCTGAAGTTCTATAAATTCAGTGCCGGATCTAGGTTTCAGATAGCTGGGGCTAATATTTAATCTTCCTTAAAAAATTACTATTTCTAAGTCATTTGATTCAATGAATTCTTTTTTGATATTTTATAAAAGTGAGAATGATTTAAAAAAAAAACTAAGTATAAGAACTTTAAAAATATATTTAGTAATATTGAACTAAAAAATTAATTAAAAAAATATAAGAAAATCATTTTCAAGTAGACTCTATGGCGAATTCAGATATTTTTTTAACATTTGTTCCCGAATACTAAAATAGTCTTAATAAAATAGGCCTAAATAGGCAAAAGATTGATACTTTTAGATAAAATAAAAAAATAGTAAATAATGCTTATCAAAATGATGAGTTTTTGATTTGTGTTTGCGCGAGCGAAAGTGTTCGTTTCCTTTAGTTGTTTAACAATAATAATCGTTTACTACAAACACAAATTCATGCTATGCACTCAAACTCTATGGAAATTGCCTATATTCAACTCCTTAAAAACGAGCGGTATCTAATCTCATTAATATTATGATACTCTCCACTTCACCGTTTCACAAAATCATAGAAAATTTAGGACACTGACCTGAGGCCCCGGTGCATTTCAATCTTGCTAAATATGGCACTATCTATAAAAGGAGTCATCAGCTAATTTCTACGGGGATCCGTTTTGTAACT
Source organism: Pentalonia nigronervosa (assembly GCA_014851325.1). Lineage (NCBI taxonomy): Eukaryota > Metazoa > Arthropoda > Insecta > Hemiptera > Aphididae > Pentalonia > Pentalonia nigronervosa. The sequence continues at coordinate 170,129 of JACXSJ010000474.1, read as the reverse complement.
TACCAAACTTCCTGTGGTCAAAAATATTTTCAATGACTTTTTTCACACATTATTAATTAATAACTAATATAAATTTACTACATTTTTTGGTCGTATGAGCTTGCAATATTACGTGTGGTGACGGGGACCCGTACCTACAATATCGGAAATGATTTGTCTTCATAATTTCATTATAAAAATGTAAAAAATATATTATATATTTTTTACTTACGCAACTATCAGAGTCTGTAAAAAATGTTGATAACGCTGGGTCTATAATATCATGCGATATTCTCAAACCTCAAACCAAAATTATACGTTTTTAATGATCTGATCAAATATTCCGTACACAGTCGCTCTAAAGGCGATTGCTTTAATATATTACACCCTCCACTTTATCATTTGCCAAAATCATTTTTCGATTACACACTAAATTTTATAGAAAAAAATATCTATGTTCTTTTTTTTTAATAGTGATCGAATTTATTATCAAGATGTTAAGATATTCTATAACGTTTCTAGAAACAATTTTTACAAAGCTAATTTCCTTAGCAATGTAGAAATTACTGAATACGGTCGTTATAGAGTACCTTTAATATTCATAAGGCGTGAAAATGTGTGTAAGGTAGACTGGAATCCAAAATTTTTTTAATTGCAAATAATAAATCGTGCCAGCCCCTTAATATCATATTTTTGATACTATAAACGTATGTCTATGAATTAAATTTAGTGGTTAGAAATAAGAACAACAAAGTTTAATAAATTAAAATTTTAATTAAATTAAACTAAATATAAAATTAAAATTAAATTTTATTTGAAACGGAATATTATATGTCATATTCATTCGATAAATATCTTCGTTTTTATATATTGCAGCCAATGTGACGTGCGATTATAAGTGAATCGATTTTTATAAAATGATAAGTATTAGAATATCATTGGTGTGTCTATAAAAATACAATATCCATCGTATTTATGATGATAAAATTAATAGTTCCGCTGTACATGATAATAATATTAGGTTCCGTGAAAATGAAAACCTCGTTGTTGAATTTAATAATTATTTATTCGTTTGGGGAATACCATAATATATATATATATATATATATATATTACGCTTGATGTGCTTCATATGTATGATGAATATAAAATTACTATTTAGTCCCGAGACAGTTTAACGTCCATAAAAACTTTCAGCAACTCACAATGGATTTTGGTATTTTGACAATTTCACAGTCGGGTAATTATTAATTATTTAATGCTAAATTTTCAAAACTACGAACGCCCTAAAAAGTTTTACGATAAACAAACGTTCATAATTCAAAAAATGTGATTTGCCGACTGTAATGCACACGATATTGTTTTTGATTGCTCGTTCTTACAAATTTAGCAATTTTGGGCATACTTATCTTGAACTCTGTCGTCGTAGAAATAAATATTTAATTTTTCAGCGCGTTGTTGTGGCTAAATTTAAGCATTTAGATTGTTTAATTTTCAAATTGTGGAAGACGGGGGGCAAAACTTTATCTGGAGTAATGTTTTCCATCGTTTTAACGGTAAGTACCTATAAACTCGTAGACTTTAATTAGCTTGCAAGAGAGTTCATATATTTCACCTCTATTCTTTTCTTTTTAATTTTTTTTTATGAATATTATTTTTATTTTTTTTCGACAAAAACGAAAAGTTTTCAAATTTATTTAAAACCATCAGGTGAATGATTTTTTGTAAATTCCCTCCGGTTTTTACTTCGTCTACATTAGATCATGTAATATATATATAATTTGTTTGAATCATATTATAATTTTTTTCACGATTCTCAAGTGAACAGAAAAAAAACCTTAAATTTCAGTATTTTAAGTACAACTTTTGTACGGTTAGTGAGTTTCTATCGGGGTAGGAGGTGGATAGAATTTCGAGATAAAAATTAGGGTATAATAACACTTCTAGAAGTTCGGAGATCTCGAATCTAAAAAATCTAAAAAATATGTTAATATGCCACAAAGATGTCAAAATACACTCAAAAATTAACTTTAAAAATATTGTGTTATTCATTTGTTAAAGAGAATATAATTAAAATATGTATTTATAAAAAAAAGTCCATAGATATAACAATGAGCATGAAACAAAATTGAAAATATTCGTTGACAAAAAATGAAACTAAGAGCAATTAATAATAATAATAAATAAAAAAACGTAAATAATACAAAAGTAAAATAAAATATTTTTAATTTCCAGTAAGTGAAATGGATCTATCTTTTTTCACCCTTTAGTCACCCTGCATCTTTAAATTTAACTCCGAATAGTACATAATATATCATTATGATTAACTAGTATGAAGAAATATAATATTGATTGTATATTGAAATTTAAATAACACAATATTATTATGGCGACAACAATGCTATGAACGATTTCGCTGAATTTTAATTATAAAAATATTTAGTTTCTTATAAAACAGAATTTTTGTATGCCGATCACTGGTGTAGATCTAGACGAATGACATCGCAAATTGCAATTCTTCGTCGTTAAGTGAAAACGCGCGCAAAACATATTTGTCGAATTCATTTCGGGCATGAAAAATGAGCGAATGTGTGACAGTTTGATAATATGGTTACAAATATTTAAAGCTGGTAACCTCATATTATATTATTATATCACAAGGTAAACACCAATATTTTGAAAACAGTGAATCGTAAACCTAAAACCTACGTTTTCACATATTTTGATTCTTCTCTTCGACGTATTTTTTTGTACAAGGTGAATAATAATTTGATTACACGGAGACAATTTTTTATAAACATTTCTACGAGATGAAAAAATATAGTGATGAGATGTTCTCTCAAAATAATATATGTTCTCTGTGCGATTTTTTCGGGTCGTTATCACGACTTCGGAGGATTACGGCGAAAACTAACTTATTGTTAATTAAAAGTAGGATTTTTGACATACATATATATTATATTATTGCGTAAAACTCGTAAAATATAGTTTTAAGTGTTTAATATCGCCCACACTATCGAAAACGACTACGGGAAATCTGGCAAATAAATAACGGATTAAAACGTTTAATTGTTACTATTACCCGTAAAATATAATACCGCGAACAATAACTGTTTGTATGAGCGTTAAAAATATAATAATTGATATTGGAGCAACGGTTTTAAAACTTGAAATGGCAATAGCATTTTCCAAAAATGTGACTAAAAAGATAACCACGTGATAATATTTGAAAACAGAAGTTTGTATCGTCACAGAATCCTGTCCTTGAGTGGTATAAAAAGTCTTGAAAATTCGAAAATATGGTCTTCAAGTATATGTAAAAATACTGAAAAATCAGTATTTGAATGTATAAACATAGTTTAAGTATGCAAATAGGCAGAACACAGGCTTGGATCAAGTCATAGGCGCTTTCTTCGCAATAATTTGAAGAAATTGTCATTAATTAATTGACTATACATATACCTAATAAACAAATATTAAATTTACAATCATTTAATACAATTATTTATATTTTTGCGGTTTTAATAACACGTATTTAATAACAATGTTATAAAATATATAAAAATCATAATAATTTAAATTTTACATTGAATAACATTTTATTAAATACTATTTTTTCTTGGCGAATATATCTATTATTTCATCGGTATTTATTTCATGTAATAATTATTATTCTATCGACAGTAACGATAAAGTGGATAATTTGTTTTCCTTAAGAGTTGACCTTTATCAATTTCTTACACGTTTCAACACTAAAAACGATTTTTCATCCTCCCATGATGTTCCAAAAAGTAAGTATATTCTAAAGGCAAAATTTAAACTTGGGAAACTTAATATATCATTTTTATACATATTTGTTTTAATAATATTTCACTCATAGACATTCCGAATTCACAGAATTACTTAAAAATAATAAATTCGTTTACAAATGCATCTTCCAAGTCATAATTCGGATAAGCTTCAACTAAATTTTTTTGCTTGTATTTCTATTTCTTCCTCTATTAAGCTATGGTTAGTTAGAAAATTAAATCTTTTATTTCATTTTGAGTATGCTTTTTTAAGTTTTTGCATTTCCACGGTTAATTTAACAATAATAACATCAAAAATACTAATTTTAAATTTAGATTTTACGTTAATTTCATCTCCAGCTTTATATCACCTAACCGTAATTTACCATAGTCTTTCATTTACGTTTACTAGAAATTCACCTCTGAATAATCAGAAATATCAGGAATGAATTATTTCAAATAGTCATTTATTCAATTAAATATTATCTATATTGAAAACTATAATATTATTAATAATATTTAATATTTATACTATTTAATTTTTTCAATACATTTTTCAATTTTTAAATTAAATTACAATTATTATTGAAAATTTCGTGGGCCCTATGCACAGTACCTACAGTGCCTATGTGGTAATACAGTCCTAGGTGACAATGCTTAAAAAAATGTCTTGTAAACTGCAAATAATATTCGGATCGTACATAAATTTAAAGTCGTATACATGTATAGGGTTCGTTACAATAAAAAAATTTAAATAAAACTTGAACAATAATTTGAAGTTCGAGTTTTCAACAGTGTTTGATGAATAACAAACAATACGTAATATTTCAATAACGGAGTATAAACACACAGAGAAAAAGGACTCATTTCATCATACACACACACGTGATAAATAAAAAATAAAATATGTTCGTAATTATTTCCACTGGGGGGAAGTGTTACTGTTTCAGACTTTAATCAAAACCACAATTATTATTATTATTGTTGTTGTTGTAAGGCTGCAATTGGGTTTCCATTAAATAATTGGGAGGTCATATAACAAATATTTGATAATGTTACAATGTATATCTATATATGTCAAATTTTTTTAACTATTCTATAAATCATAAAATATATTTACTATTTTGAATAATTGGTGCATAACTTTTTTAAAAAAGTCATTCTTGAATTTTGTTTTTATATGTTTACATTGCATTTGGTATAGGTATTAATGACACGATTTTTTATATTATTTTCATTAAATAAGTTTATGCATATCTAAGATCTAAGTTGCAACTGTTTATCTGAATGTACACTTACATTGGTTTGAACCAAAATTAAAATTTTTCCGTTATACACCGATAGCACTATTATTTAGATGGACTAGGAGTTTTCAAACTCCATCTCAATAATATAGATATAAATTGAATTGGCGAAAACGAATATCGAACCTTTTTCGTTTTAGGGGATACAAAATTAAGTTTTTTAGTGGCAAACAACTGACGCCCGAGTAATTATGTAGGTACATACGTAAGCGCATCGGGTGGTGGTGATCTAACCAAAAACCCGGTGATCGAAAAAAAGTGATTTCATTAGTGGTTAAACACATTTTTGTTCGAAAAATATAGAATCGAAAATTCAAGTGATCGGAATATAATATTAAAGTCAAAAATATATATATATCTTGAGGTAATTACTTCAAAAAAATTGTACGAACAAAAATATTTCAATTTTAATGTTTTAAAAAGAATCGATTGAGCTATATCAAGTTATTTATTATCACATAAACCATATAAAATATAAATAGTTATTAATTATAAAACAATTTTAATTCGGAAATTCCCCATAATCTGCATAAAATAATATTCAATAATTGCACATTGTATTAGTAGTACTTATATTCAAGTGATCAATATAATATGTTAGGGTCAAAAAATATTTATTTTGAGGTAATTATTTCAAAAAATGTTAGGTTTAAAGTTTAAAAAAAAAACATGAAGATAATAAAATATTAAAACAATCGGTTTTTGTATTAGTACAATAGGTAGGTAGAATAAAGTAGTACAGTGAAATTGTACGCAATACTACCTAAACTGTTATTCTTACAATTAATTTTGTATATTTTCTTTTTTAACATTATTATTATTATTATTATTATTATTATTTTTATTACGTAAAAGTGTTTGTCTTTGGTTACCATTACATTTTACGTGAACTTTTTACCGATTGTATTGTATTATATTTTATGTATATATTTAAATACAATTTTCATAAATCAAATATGTTGTTTTATAATTTGTTACGTCCCAACTCGTGTCGATATGTGCACCAACTCAGGAATGAAGACTTGATGTATTTATATATCATTCGTATTTATTTAACATATATTCACTACAAAAATATAATAGTAAAAATTATTATACAGGATGAGCGGTGTTACGACTTGACTCTAAAACTGATAGCCAAGACTAAAACTGTAAGTGGTGTTACGACCTGCCTTCAAGTGTTTCGAGTATTCCTAACCGTCTGTCGAGCTTTTGTCGTCGTCTTTCTTATATATGCTCTTATCCTTAAAAGTGGTGGTGGCTTTTCTTGTTCTAGGCGGAATTTGGGTCTCCTAACATAATTTGATATTCTGAACAATTCGTATCCTTTTTCGTGGACATTGAGTCCTTTCTGTGAAGAGACATGTGACAACACTTATATAATTTTAGGATTATTTTTATTATGTGTTTCCTACGTCCTTTGCAGCAGCCTAATCGTGTCTTTTGATATTAATTGCTTAATTGTGTATATCATCACTTAAGTTGAAACGCGTAATATTTATACATGTTTTATGACGGCGTACGTAACAAATTATATGGACCGCGTTTTAATTAGGTGTTAATTTTATTACATAATGTATTTTTTCTTCATAAGTTTCACAATTAGTTAAACTAATTAGAAAATGTTTAGGGCCTGGATTTAAATGTAAAAATAAAAAATAACCAAAAATGTCTTTCGACGTAATAATGTCCTCAAAAATGACCAAAATTTATTTAATGGGCACGTCGCAATTACTCAACCGATAGGAAAACGATGATTTAACTTTCCGAATTTCTGAAAACACTTTGTTTAACTAACGATAACACAAAAACTAAATACCAAACTTCGATACGCACAATAAATTAATGACAAAATAGAAATAAACCGGATAGCGATATACCACCAACTGACCGCATTATGTTGTTAATTTTTTTTTTTTTTTTTTTGAATGAAGTCTTGTTAAGAATACTTTTCAAATATGTTCAAAATACGTATTTAAATAATGGATGTTACTTGTATTTAAAATACGCATTCAAATAATGTCTGAATATAAATACATTTTTAAAGTATTTAAAATAGTTTACGAGTACTTTTTTGTTGGAGATAAAAATATTTGTCATGAATGCATACTCAAAATTTTTAATAAAGCGATTTTAATGAAGTAATTAATAAATTAGTTTAAACATTTTAGACGTGACATACTAGGTACCTATTATATTTTATTTAGATCAGGACATCAAGTTAAACTTATGATAGGTACTTAAATATACATTTTAGCTATTGTGCCATTTACGTATTTTATGAAATCTAAGAAGCATATATATATAATAATATTTTAAGAACAATTAAAAAAACTATTCTGTATTCTGGAATAAAATACCAAAAAGTATTTGAATACTTAACAAAACTGTCGGTAAAAAACCACATCTAAAAATCGCTGGATACAGATAAAAACGTTATGGTTTTCATGCATTATAGAACGATTGACATTAGGAACGGATGAAAAATACTTATAAAGTTATCATAAAGCAAACATATTACAAAAACTATATTTCTTGACATGGTTTTTTGATTTTACTCAGTAATTTACAATAAAAGCTCGTACAATGTTTATACACTGAATAATTAAATTAAATTAACCGAAAACGCTAAAAAAATACAAAATAAAAATTTTAAGTAGACATTTGTTACACACGTAAAACTAATTATGTACTTACAGAATGTATTACCTTAAGGCACCTAAAAAAACACACCTTGAAATCCTAGTCTAATAATCTATCTATCATCTGTACCTACAAGTGTGAAATAAACGAATTTTGTTTTTTTGACGAAAGTCGCATATCAATAGATTCGCCGAGACTTGAGAAGCTCCTTTTTATCATTCCGGAATTCCACTCATATCATAGAGTAGGCATGTCCTTTTTCCGACAATAAAACCGGCTTCCTGATTTACACATAGCTCTTTTCCTCCAAAAAACGAAAAAGATACGATACCTGTTTCCACCAAATATTATTTGGAAACCATGTACAAACGAAACAATCATGTGTATATACTAAAATAAGAAAATGTTTTGTAATCATTATAACGTATAATTGCATACCACATATCCATTATGTTTAAATATTTCAAAGAAAAAAATATAATAGAAGTAATAATATCATTGAAGTCAAATAATACAATATTAAATTATAGTTTTTAAAAAACTACATATCTGTTATTATATTTAAATATTTTGACATTTCGATCATAGTTGTATATAATATATTATTATATGATCTTCGCGATTATTTACAAATATCATTGGCATTACGTATGTTTCATTACTATATATTATACACTTATTATACATTTACCTATCTCTGCAAACATTGCTTAAAAACTAAAATCATTGGTTTCTATTTTTTTTTTTTTTGAAGAAACAGAAATTGTACCTTTTCCGTTTTTTTCCCGGAAAAAAAAGCCAATATAATTTTAGCGGTAACACCTCTAATGTGGCTACTCGCACATAAAAAATGTCGTTCTTAAAAAACGAAAATCGAACATTCCTGTGCTATTCCTTTTCGCCGCGACTGTTGATAACAGTTTTAAATAACTGATTATTATTTGATTCAGATGTCATGACGGGCGAGAAAGTCCTCTCTGTGACCACTCGTCATCCTGCATCGTCGGTCGAATTTGTCCTGCTTAAAGCGATATAGGCTTGCCCGCGAACTGAAGTACGTCCAAACCGAAAAATACCGAGTACCGTATTTATTTCTTTTTATATTTGTTCATTTCGTCTTGGGCAAAGTATTGTATTATATAATATGTAATATTATATATGAAAGCACTCAAAAAGTCAAATACCACTCACTCGTCGACTCAGTCGATCGACGACAACGTGTTGCAGTGATAACTATATATAGAGAATTGACATTTTCGTTGTACTTTCGGCGTACCGCAATGAAGCATACGTACCTATATAGGTAACCCGACTTATATCTCTAAATTTACCCCAGAAAAATTGAACAAATAAAAATGCGGCTCTCGGTGCGTATTTCGCACGGGGTTCGGGTGTGTACTCCAGCGTGCTACCAAAAATATACCCTCTGTTTGATTTGCATCTATTGTTTGCTATAAATGTAAATACATACTTTTTCATTTTTTGTCGTACACTCTTTTCCAACCCGTTACCCGCAAAAATCGCCAAAAATGTAATATATAATATTCTGGTACGCCTTTGCAGCAGTGAGAGTTATAGACATGATGTCACGAGGTTGAGATTAAAATCTGGAGAGTGCGTTTTCCTTCTCCCTCTCTTCGTATATAGCAATAACGATGATGATAATAATAATAATAATAATAATAATAATTAACACAAAAAGTGCCTCGAAATTCCGTGATGTAAAGTATATTTAAGAGCCCCGTCGACAGGATTTTCGGGCAAGCGATCTCTTGATGAACGGTCGCTGCAGTGGTTCCGCGAGTGCATCGGTGGCGGAGAAAAATGTGCCGAAAGAGATTCGTTTTAGATGACGATTATTGTTGTAATAATATAATTAACTAAAACCGCACTACAAAATGCTACTGTTTTTATAGACAAAAGACTGCTGCCTTCCATGCCACTGAGCAGAGGGCAATGATAAAAATAATAATAATTAGCATCATGGGCGTAAACATTTTCAACAATGCGCATTTGCTCCTCAGTAGTTTGCAAAAAAAGCGTTTTTTCTCCCATTTTGAGAAAACAATTATTATTCGTCTTTTGTCGCAGACTCGCGCAAAATTACAATATCTCTTATTCATCCCGTCTCGAGCACCGAATACGTCATACCACATACAAAGGGCCGGCGGAATGCATAGGCAACACAGACTGAGGAGACATTTCCTCTGTGTAGACAGGGTTATGTATTACGCCCCCCCCCCTCATATAGGCTAGCACATAAACTGAAAACCTCTTTCGTAGTATTGATAAGCAAAATAAAAAAAAATGGTTAATTATTTAAATAAAATATTTTTATTTTTAAAAATAATAGCTGATATCTAGAAACCAACTAAATTCAGTCTTGATCGATATTGGCCATAATTCGTACAATATACTCTAAAATTAAACTTTTAAAACGAGGTGTAATATATTGTGGCTTAAACGTGAAGTGATCGAGTATATACTATGTTTGAGGATATGGTTGAGGGGTAAATATAGAGAGAGGTTCAAAACGAAAGGGTGGCAAATTTGGATTTTACCTATTTATACATTTTGTCTAGAGCCGGCATACCGCATACCGCATACCTAATCTAACCTAACCATGGCGTGCATTGTATCGCATTAATACGAGCAAATAGTGTTTGAGATGTGAGCGGGAGCTTAGAAACCCTAGCTACTGAATGAAGCATTTTGTGGAAGTAATAAACATCTAAAATATTTGGGAGAGGGTGTTTAGACTCATAAAGTAGCCCATATTCATGCTACCTGTGAATATTCGTATTTTAATACTATGAAAGTATTGGCACAATTTGGATTACATTTTTGGAGGTGCTTTATTTATGTCGATTAAAGTGACTTTAGTGAGATGTTTCACCTCCAACCGCCTCATTCGTTATTGTATTACCTGACTTACTAACCGATAATATTCGTTTTATATTTATTATTTTACCATCTCACTTCATATATACATTTATTATAACATAATAATAATAATAATTATTATTATTATTATTTATGATAAAATACAAATATATTATAATATACAGAAATCGGAATAATTATTTCGGATTGATTTTTATGACGTCGTATGTACGTTATTTTTTTTGAGAATTATTTTCTATTACTAGATAATCGATAGACGAAACGGCATAATCGTAATCGACTTATCAACCTATACATTTTTCGTTGAATTATATCATTTGCCTTCTGTAACCAATTACATATAAGTATATAATATTATATTGTTCTAGTAATCATGTGTATTGTTATTATGAAAACGAACATAATATTAATAAAAACATCCGATTGCACGTGACGTAATACGACTTATACAGATTTGCTGATGTCATTTAAAATTTAGGGATGCTAATCCCCCCAATTTATGACTATGTACAAAATGTTTATTTTTTAAGTATTTCCGTTGGTTTTCTATACGTTTAATTGGTTAGGTACCAATAATTTATAATGCAAATTAGAGAACGACATGGTAGAAATTAGGATTCAAGATGACTTCATCAATTAGGAATGTCAAACTTTCGGCAAATATCCAACACTGTTTAGATGTTTCCTAATATACATAAGAATATAATATTATGTTCATTTGGTATGGTTATAATTAAAATATCTTTGTTTACTATCATTGCGTAAAATAGTTTTAGTATTAATAGAACATTATTATGAATTGTAAATTTAATAAACGATGTTTTGAATAAGCATATTTCATTCTATATGTATATTGTTTATATTATATTACGTTATACAATTATTAATAATTATGGATAAATAAAATCAAAATATGAAGATTACTATGTTTCCATTTACTACCTAATGAACTCGAATAAAAAAATTAATTGATTTCGAGAAAATTAACAAGTTGATCGTTGCCGATCTAATGCTCATGTGCACTATCTTGTATTAAATACGAATATTAAGAGGATATCCACATTAAATGTTGTCTCCGTCTTACAAATGTAAAACATAGCAAAAACTGTTTTGCGCGGGAAAGAACCAAGAAATTTTCACCCCATAAAAAAAGAGAACCTTGGTTGTGCAATATCGTTTTTATTTTTTCGATATCGGAACTACAAAAAAGGCTATTCAAGTTTGTAAAATACAAAAATAATGGATTTTGAAACAAGAACTTTTTTCGTAGTTCTGATATTGAAAATATAAAAACTATATTGCACAGCCGAAATTTTCCTTTTTATTTGGTGAAAATGTCATTTTTTAGTTATGAATACAGCCTAAGTGGTTCTATCCTGCGCAAAATAGATTTGATATGTTGTATATTTGTAAGACGGAGACAACACCACAGCGGGTGTGGCGTCCTCTTGACTAGCTGTCCCGTCAGATGTTGCCCGAGACAAAGATTGAGTTAATTTTAATTAATGTCAAGTGATTTACATGTAACTATACCCACCTAGGTGGGCAATCTAACTGTGTTGGATCGTTTGGATCACGGGCAATATGCGAGTAGAATATTATCAGATAATAATTCAAAGCTGGATAAGTAGACTAATTTTTTAAACTCGTTAAGTTAAGTTAATATAGACAAATTTAAGTTGAGTTTAAAGTTAAAAGTTACTTTCCTTTTTCATTTAACTCTCATTAAAAGTTAATAATTAATTTGAAAAAAAGTAACTTAACTTAGTTCAAGATAAGTTACTTCTTTTTCATGTACAATTATTTATCATATCTTTCTATTAAAGCATAACAAATAACAAAATACAATTTACAATTTTACTATATTTTAAGAATGTATGTAATTCTATTAATTAAAATAGGTACTTATTATTTCAATACATTTTAAAATTCAACAAAATCCCTATGATTACCCCTATAAGGACTACAATGTTTCTGTTAGATAATTGTTTTTTTCATATGGCGCATGTCCAAGAGTAGGCTCGAAGGCCTAATTCAGATACCTATTTGATAGAATTTTTATAATTTAGGCACTTGTAGATTTCTGCCATGCTCGGTTAGAGGATGTCGGCTTCGCCGCCTAGACAGTTTCCTGCCCAGAGAGCGACACCGCCAGTGACGGAGATTCGAACCGACTCCTTAGTCCACTCGACCACTCCGTCCGTCTCACTGTTCAATAATAATATTATATAAACATATTTTCTGTGAATTAGAAATTAAAATATTATAATTTATTACTTATAACACTTAATACTATATAGTATACATTATATATTTATTAAACCTTTTCGTTATTTACTTGTAACTAAGTACTAATTGCCTTAACTTAAACTTAATAAATTAACTCGGTAAGTTAAAAGTTACTTTAAAAAAAAACAAACTTGTTAAGTTAGAAGTTATTTATGAAAATAAAAGTAACTCGTTAAGTAACTTAACTTTTTAAGTCGATAATGCCCAGCCTTGGGTAATATAGTAATCCAACTAAATTAGGTATATGAAAAACATCGGGACAGTTGCCCGTGCCAAAGATATCATTTTAGATTTCTAAAGTATAATAATATATTTAAAACTAGAGATGAGAGCTCGGTAAATTTTACCGTCGTTAGACGAAGAATTAAAAAAAAATGAGCCCAATCGTATCGTCCAATTATTATAGTTATGCACTTTCCGACGAATAGTATTTCATTTTATTTATAATAATATTATGTATACAGAAGAATATAATATTATTATTATCTATTTAAGCTAACTACTGATGACGTTTAATCAACAATTTATCTATATTTCGGAAATGCGTATAGTATCCACAGAAATATAAACTATAGTATCTAGGTACAGTGATTAATGATAGGTATATGCAGTATAAAGTTTAAAAAAAATTTAGTTGCAATTTTAAAATAAAAAGAGGATTTTTTTTTTTTTTTTGACAGATGAAGGAAACAAATATTAAAATAACAAAAATAATGCGTCTAAAGAGTAATATGTAAACGCAGTTATAATACAATAATTTACAGATATATCAGACGATTCAAAAATCGTTAAGTGCTAATATCTATATTATTCTGTTTTATAATATTAATTTACAACGAACGAGTTTTTAAGCTAATCGGATTTATCTCTTATCATTACACTGATGTTAAAATCAACTCAGAGTGATGAATTCGTTAAAATTGAACACAAAAAAATGAATTACACATGTCCTTATTCTGATAGGATAACATAGAACGTCTTCATGGTTTTTTTTTTTTAACGGTGGTTCAGCATCAGCAGCAGAAACCACCCAAAGCATCTCTTATGATGTTATTTCATAATAATAATAATAGTAATAATAATAATAATAATAATAATAATATTATTATTATTATATTATCGAATGTCACCGTCGCCTCCACCTTTACCTTCACTTAATAATCATAATAATAGTATAGAAATAAAGCGTATGACGTGACGTGGACGTGGGTACAATACGAAATGTACGTTTCATCCACATCCCAGTGACGTATATATAGACTATATATGTATATACAGGTATGATGTGACAGCTGTTATTATTTATCGTTTAAATTATTGTGATTTCGTTTGCTCTTGTTTGCAGTTTGGATACTATGACATACTATAGGGAGTAACTATCGATTGTTTCTAATTTCAAAATATTTCACTTGAAAAATTTTCAATCAAAATATTTCAAAATCAAAAATTTCACCGTCTTTGAAAATATTTATATATTTCAATGAAATTATGAAAAATATTTTATTTTTTTTACTTTATGTATTTTTAGATATGGGTAGATGATTAGAAACGATGAAACTTAAAAACGCAAATTGTCTATTTTTTCGATAATCTATAAAAGCTCAAAACTGATTTGCGTTTCCATGTAACTTAGTAGTGGGATAAAAAAATAATTATTAGAAACTACGATTAAAGAAAATAAAGAAGAAATATCAATATAAATGAATACGTTAAAAACAAAAATAAAAAATTATATTTTACTTAAATTTTTACACTTACAATTATAAATATATATAATTTAATTTTGCTATAAAGAATTTATGATTTTTTAAAAATATAAAATTGGAAATAATATAAAATAATTTTCGGAGCATAATGAAAAAATTGTGATTTTATTTTGGTGTCTTCTTGGTAATGCTAAATGGTTCTCAAAAATGTTATAAGATAATTATTAATTAGATATTATAAGAAAATCTGAGTATATTATTATTTTTATTTTGACCGAGTTTACATGTAAATAATATTTATATCTGAAAAAAACCGGGACAAATTTACAATCGGTATGAATGACTTTTCAACCAAGGTTTACGAATTCTTTATATGTTACGGACAATATGGATAATCCGGTGTTTTGCAAAATACCTAGTCATTATATGAAATGCCAAAAATCTTTCGGAAATATACATAATACGAGCTTTGCCTAGGTGTTATATATAATGCCCAACGTGGAGTAGAAAATATGATAAAAATAAACAAAATTGGGTATCGCCTATTACCAACGACTTTACTTATCGTTAAAATGAGGTTTATGAAAATCATTATATTATGCATAACATGACCAAAAAATAGTATGAAAAATAACTCTAAAAATCTAAAACACTTCAAACATGGAAAAAAAATAGCATTAGGTATAAAATTTCTTGTATTTTGGAATCCCTGGTGCATAAAACAAATTTATAGCTCACTCTGATATTTTTTTATCTGTATCCCATAATAACATTAGCATATGCTATAAAATCCGAGCCCTGCTTATTATTTATTATTTATACTGAAGTAGATGTTTTATTGGTATTCCACATTTTAAAAGCATATTTATGATTAATAGGTTTTCCTTGTAAAGAAAAACATTAAGTAGCATGCTACGTTTACCTACTTAACCTACTTTTTTTTAATAATTTACAGGAACCTGCACTACGAGCACAGTAGTACATTTTTTTTTATTATTTTATTTGATTAAACTTTTGTAACGTCACGGCATTTTGACCCTCTTGTTCAAACATAACTCCTAAAAGTATCCCAGAGAAATGTGACCATTATCACGATTTACATTGCAGCACAATCAAATATAATAAGTAAATATTAATAACAGTGTAATGTAATTATATTCCCTCGATTCCTCTCTGCACTAGTGTACGGTCAAAACAATGTGGTATGTTGCTGGTCATCATTGCCGTCGGTGTACCCAGAGTAACCTGTTCTCCCCAAGTTATTGTAAATTCCCCTGCATGCCGTTATTGGACAATCCCTACTACCTCATCATCACACCAAACAGCCTGCGGGTCAACGGCAAAGTTCGTCTGCCGCAAAATAAACGCATTTTCTCCGACCTCTGACCAAGCACGGTATAGCTCCGTCAAATCGTCTACTTTCATTTAAAGACAACATTATCGTGACACCAACGAGTTTCATGTTAACCAGACTAGACTGTCTATATTTTTTCATCTGTTTGAATCCAAAAGGATGACGAGCTAAGGACGCCACGATGGGCCCGACGCGGATGAAGACATCTCATCCAACCACGTCGTCACCAGTTGTAACGTATACCAACTTCCCTCCCCATGTCCCCTCATTCTTGCACCCACGTACACAGCACAATTTGTTCTTATATAAAATTAAACTATGGCAGTAATTCCATTATTAATCTTCTCAATCCCCATTTAATATAATATATACCTGTAGGTGCCATATTGTCATTTATATTCATATTCACTTAACATTGTCAGTTAAAACGTGATTGTCGTCCACATATTATATTGTATTTATATTGTCGCGATTGTCGTTCACGTATTCACGTATATACTATATTAAATTGTCCTCATAATGTTTTCAACAACTCTTAAAATTTTACTTTAATAATAAATTAACTTGATTACCCTATAAAACCTCCTCTTTTTCTTTTATTATTTTTATTATTTATACCTTGTATGAAAAAAAAAACCCATAGGTTCTACCGATATATTCCTCGTGACATCACACGGTTTGGCCCATAGGTCATCATGTAAGGGGAACACAATAAACCCCTAAAAAGGCCGAAACGTCACATTTTTTGAAAAAATCAAAACAGCCGATCGGTGAGTCTAATTTTTTGAACAGTTTTAATGGTAAAAACGTTTATTCAAGTCGAGTAATTAATTTTTAAAATCATCAATATTTTTTTGGAGTAAATGTATTTGAAACGTAATAAATTTTTCAAAATTAATTTTTTTAAATTTTTAGACATAAGTTAATTTAAAAAAATATTTACTATCCATACGACTCGTAATTTTATTCATACGTCTAAGTCGCATTCAATTTTTTTTTTTTTTTGATTTTATTTGCCAGGTCCTCGTGTTACACCCAGTTTATAAAATATATATTATACATTATAATAATATATCTACAGTGAAATACATATTATTATTATCCAGTAATATCGCCGAGCCGAATACGCGTTCTGGAGTATACGGGAAAAAAGTATAATAATAATATGTACCTATATCGATGTTTACTCATATTGTATATTGTGTATAATATATGTTGTATACAGTTTAACGAATGCAATTTCAAACGATTGTCTTTGTACTCTCGAACAATTTCAATATTTTTCGTTTTCCTATTATTGAAACCCAGAGCACGTCGAGTGTAGATAATATGCATCTGCGCTGGCCGGAGGATTAGAAAGGGCACGCGCGGGACGGTTTATAATAATATTATATAAATATTATATTTTGTGATATATACTAATATATAGAAACTATCCCGTCTTAAGATGGGGCCGATGTGGAGGTGGGTACAAGTTTCGAACAAAAGGTTTGAATTTCGGTGGTGATGAAAGAGATGGTGGTGGTGGAGGTTGGGGGGGGTGGTTGTTAACAAGTTTGAGTAAACAAAAACTCAAAAGGA
The DNA here is from genome assembly GCA_014851325.1 of Pentalonia nigronervosa. Classification (NCBI taxonomy): domain Eukaryota; kingdom Metazoa; phylum Arthropoda; class Insecta; order Hemiptera; family Aphididae; genus Pentalonia; species Pentalonia nigronervosa. The sequence goes on along the minus strand of JACXSJ010000474.1, from coordinate 152,581 downwards.
TACATACACGAGTTTGGAAGACAATAAAAACTGCAAATGGTAAATAATATTATGTAAAGTCTGCGCACTGTAACGCCCGTGCACTGTTTTAATAATGAATGACGATGATAATAATTATTATTAGTACAGGGCTGGAATTTCGATGTATTTTCATTTTTTTTCCAGAACTGGATACGCGATTCTCGTTTAGTAACGTATACGCTTCATATGTTTTTAAATCAGATTAAGAATATAGTTCATTTCGCATCTCATTGTATTTTTTATAGTTCATTCTTAGAATATCCCAATTAAAAATATAGTATATACAAAACATCCTTAGAAATATTATTCCTTATTTTATACTTTATATATATTTTTTTACTACCTATATATTCTATTTAAAATATTACATGATATAAATATATAATTTTCATTAATTAAATATATAAATAATTGTTTGTTTTTGACAATGCATATTTCAACCTTCCGTATATTATCTTTAAATAAACATTATTTTTTTAAAATTAAGTATACATAATTAATATGTTTTAAAGTCATGATTAGATTAAATATACAGTATAAATGTTCCCAAATAGCATAATCTGAATTATATAAATACATAATTATATAATATATGAATTTATTTTCACTGGATCTATGTAAACTATATAAATATTCGTCGTATGCAAGTAGCATTTTACCTTTTTTGAATATTTATAAAAATTAAATTCGACATTTTTAGTTTATTTAATTCTGGTTTAATATAACAGCAGTGGATTTTAAAAATTTAATTAACAGTCAACGCACATAAGTGTAATGCCGTTACATTATCAATTGAAAATTGCAACAGTCCGTTTTGAACTGTTATATTCATCTTGTTATATTTATCATTTTTATTATTTCATCAAAATATAGGTACTCGTATTACAAGTAATAATTGTTGTAGATATTATGCAGTTTAATATAAAAATAGCGAAAATGAGATAATCATACATGACTGTTATAATATACTTTATTTAGAATACAAGTATGTTAGTATTACTAACCTATAGTAATATTTTATAAAAATATAATTTGAGGTAACTACGTGTCCTATACTAAAAATATATAGGTATAGGTAAGTTGAATACGTTACGAAAAATAATTTATATTTTTAATTAATAAAAATTATTTATTTATATCATATAATATTTTTAATAGAATAAATAATAAAAAAATATGCATGTATGAAATAAGGAATAATATTACTGGGAATTTTTGTAACGGGAATATTTTTAACGGGGGATATTTTAAGGGAGTACCATTTTTTAACAATTTTCAATTTTAAGATTGTTTTATTTATTTTTTAAAATCATCTTAGGGCATTTAACACTAAAATCCTGGGTTTTTTTAATTTAATTTTAAAAAGTAACTTTGTAGCGTGTTAATAACGATTTTACCTAATCAAATATTCTAAATTGCATTTTTTCGAATGGTTTACGACATAAAAGTCGATATTAAAATTGCAACGGAAAATAAAATGAAAATAATTATTTTTTCGGGTTTCAAGTATACATGAAAGATTGGAAATTTTGTAGTGTTACAAAAATTTTTATTACATTTAATTAAAAAAATATTCGTATCGTGTATTTTTTTCTATTTTGTACCAAAAAAGTGGCCGTAACATAAATTTGAATCATCCTGTATATAATTAAACGTATCATAGAATATATATTATTTTATTTCTCTCTGGTCTCGGAATATAGTATACATATTTTCAACAATCAAAAACTTAAATAATAAATATCAGAAAAAATTTATAGGGTAGAAAAACTACCGGAGGAGTGATCAACCGGTTTTTTTAACTTTCGTAGTTTTATAAGGTAAATAATAAATTGTTTATTGCATACACTTTGGTGCTGTTCTTTTGTAAATAGTTACTATGCAATACCACTAACGTCCTAACCTTAATTAATGTGTAACAGTCGTACTGCAATCATTAACGTTTTAGAAATACAAGTATAAGTTAGTCTTGAAGATATTCGTATAGAATACTTTTCAATATTATGATCGGTGTAATATTGGTGAAAACAATCTTTCGGCATTTTAGGACCGGTCTAGTTTTGTAAAATATACCAAAATTGAACTATCACGTTCAAAACACTGCAGCAAAATCGATTCGCTTGGGAACGATTAGAAAGCTCGAAACATGGAATTTCTGATCGCAAATCTCACTATATAATACAATACTAGTCTCGTTAAATTCTGTGCTTTACTTTACTTTATTATTTTATAGTTTAAAGAATACGTTAAAATGAAGAATCCTGTTCTTGATATGTTTGTTTATATTCGATTGGATGTACTAAACATATTATACGTATAATATTTGGTAATAGCATTCACCGAACATGGATGAACATATTTGGTCATCCACAATAATGAGTAGCTATCGTGAATTCGTAAAAATTAACGGAGCCCTAGTTATTTAAATGAATAGGGTTTAAGCTATTTTTATAGTCAAGGTGACAAAGATAAATATATGTTGAAATAATAATAATGATAATAATACGTACTCGTAGATACAGTCTATTAACAGCTGTATTACAACATACAGTGTTCCTTTATGCAGTTTGTTTATAAGACAATGGAATCTACAGAAAATGCATTCTAAAGCTTTGATAAAATCTACATTTTTTGATTTTTTTTTCATTCTATAATGCCACTAGTGAGTATATATGAATAATATATAGACGGAAAGATAAAAAGAAAGACTTTCGACGCATTAAATAACTGCATCACATTTTCGTGTTATAGATACGCAGTATTACAACTGAGAAAATACAGTGTTGCCTGATGCAGTTTATTTAATAAGACAAAGAAATGTACAGAAAATGCATTCTAGAGCTTGAATGAAATCTAAATTTTTTGATTGTTTTTTTTTTTTTTTTATTCTATAATGTCTATTTGACTTTTACGGAAAATGTCATCAGTGAGTTAGAGAGAAAGAAAAGTCCGACGCGTTGAATAACTGCATCACATTCTTATGTCATAGATACGCAATATAATACAGCGGGGTCATGCGTGGTGGATACGTTTTTGACCCCGAACGTGCTCTTTACACTTCAAACACCGCGGGCCACGTGCCGCGAAACGTCCATCTGTATGGTAGTATAGTTATCCCCCACCGGATTACATCCACAACAAGTGTAATATTAAAACGGAGTTCATACGACTAAATTATCGCGATTGAATCGATTGGAGCGTCGGGGGAAAAAACCAATTCGACACACATCATCGTGATAAGTATAGCTAGTAGATAATATTATTATAATCTGAGAAGAAGTGTCCAAATACCTAATGATAAGCTCACAAGTGTAATCACCGGGGCTAGGGATTACAAGGATTTTCAAATTTTTTCAACAGAACACTTAAAAGGGGGAGTAGCAGTTGCGTCAGCCGTTTTGGATTTTTTAGACACATTAAGCGATATTATGAATGATATACCTACTGACTTGTTTACTATGTTTAAATTTACAATAATATTATTTCACTATTTATAGCAATTTTGGTGGAGGGCACAAATTAGTTATTTTTCTATATATTAAAAATAATCTTTAGCTTAACCTCTACATTTTCAAGTTATTTTTTAGTAGCATTTTCGTGGTTAAAATGTATTTTTTTTTTTTGTAACATTATTGATAACTTTTTAATGTCTTTACTGTATAGGTTTTTAATACATAATTTTCCTAGCTATAGTAATCACATAACACATAGAGATACCAATCTTGCAAAATCATTTGAGTAGAAGTAAGCGTTTGAGTATAAATGTATTTAAAAGGTATTTCAATAGTATTTAGAATAGTCTTTTTAAAATAAATTATAATTAAATTGATATTTATTTGAATATTAAATATTTTATTCTATATTTTATTAATAACTGTATTTTATTGTTTAATTAATATAAGTGAGTATTTTAAAATTAAATTGACTAGCTGTTCCTCCAGTGACCATGAATATATATATATATATATACACTTCCCTTCCTCTTTTTTTTTATGTTGCAGCGGCAACAATAAGGATCGTGATTTGGTCCGGATCGAACCGGAATGATAATATTTTTTCGTTTTAACTCCAGACCAAACTTAATCAAAAATAATACATTTAAACTGGGGCTGGACCGAATTACTAACAAATATTATTCGAATCAACTTTTTTTATATGTTAGGATTGGATCAGCATAAACCGGACTGATATAGACTGGACCCTGCAGAACACTACCACCGAGGTATAGGGAGTATTATTTTGATTTTCGGTTCGAAATCGGTATGTACTGCTGTTTTATTTTCTCGTTATTATTTTTTTGGGACGCTTGAAAACAGTTGGTTACGATATACTTACGTTTATGTGATATACCTTTGGGTCATCAATCAAAACAGTTTACTCTTGCGGTGACAAGGGTGCGTTTGGAGCCATGATTTGTTTCGGTCAAATTCTGGGATTATAGTGTGAATGCGGCTAGGAAGGTATATATTTATAAAATATTACAGTGGATGTTTTAACTAGTATGTTAGTAAGCATCACGATTATCAGGCGATGAAATATTTTATTTAGTGAATAGTATTTTAAGAACTGGGTGACATTTTTTGTTTATATATATTAACACGCCTAAAGCTAACTCAAGCATATAACGTGTTATAATGGGAGGAATAGAACTAAAATGAATTTCTCTATCTAAATAAGTGCATAAATATTCGACTACTATTATCTAAAATGTTTCAGATAGAAATTTCTTTTCATTGAATACCTACATTAATTTATCATTGAATTTAAATTTAACACATCCAATACTATAATTACCTAAGCTCGATACCTACTCTACGACAAAGCGAGTTCGCCGATTTTTTTTTTATTGAATGAAATTCTTAAAACGTCTATCCACAAAGATAATGGTTATTAGTTGGGTTCAAATTTATATTTTTTACTAAAAAATTTATATTAATTTAAAATATGTTCTTAAAAATAAGCGTTTATGGCTTTATGCATCCAAAATAATTAAATGTGTTGTTAAAATATGCTCGTAAAAACCACATTTAAAAAAATATTACCACTTTGATTTCAAATAATTATAAAAAAAGTCACAGTCATATGTTTATTTATTCATTAATTATTTTAGATAAATCTAAGTATAATAAAAAATAATATATATATTTATTATTTTTTTTTATTTATATATATTACTTAAAATACAGAAAAAAGTAATATAATATAAAATGATAATAGAGTATGGCAGGTCGACTTTGAAATTTTTTTTTCCGCCACTAAATTGGCAGTTTTTAAATAAAAACTGTATTTCTATTTCCCAAAATTGTGGGTAGTACTGGATATGGTAAGTAAAGTGTTTACTTAAGTTAAAAAATAGTGCTACATACCAATAAAAAAAAAAAAAGAGTAAATACTTATGAGCATAAAATTGTAATTATTGTTTTTCTTTTCCATGATATATTGAAACGACGCGATGCCTTCGAGAATTTCTTCAAATTGTCTCTGTAATATTACTTAATATGTTGTATAAACACATAAATACTAAAATAGAATGGTAGCTGCGATAGCTGCGAGGCGGCGGTGGCGGCAAGACTGAAGACTTGGGACTGGTGGTGGTGGATGCGCGTGAGGGGATTGTTGGTAAGAGAGTGGTGTGGAGGGGCGAACCAATCTCAATTTGTCCGAGCCCTGTGCATTATATAAAAAAAGTGACGGCGGAAGGGGGTAGTGGTTTAGTTGATGGGGTGGCTGACAGGGGTAGGAGGTACTTATCGGGATAATAGTTTTACCGCTCAAACAATGCACTCCGACCAAAGCAATAAGGCTTACCGACGCCACGGTTCAAATAATATTATTTGCGAACAGTTCACGTATATTATTAAACTTATTCATTGGGAATCGTCTTGTGCGAGACGAATTGTTCGGCCGAGAAAATCGAATCGAATTTCAATGCTGTTCTGTGGGGCGCGATGTCGGATTAAATTTTCATTTTTATTTTCATTTAACGTGCACACCTAAACACAATATATGTGTGTGTGCGTATTAATGACACGAGAGAAAACCCAGCAAGTCACTCTCCGGCTGTTGTACATTATACGTTTTGAGTGCTCGTCGACATTGGTTAAGTCGTCACTGTAATGGATGTATTAAATTTGAATCCAATGTTATTAATAATAATAATATTAAATACCCGCAAAAACCATTCGAAACGGAAACTGTATATCTACAGCTGTTAGCCTGCAGCCTTTTATTTTTGAGGAAATTTCACGAAATATGAATTGATGTCGGAAACACATTATACTATACATTTTTTTTTTTTTTTTTTTTTTTTTTTT
>JACXSJ010000474.1:40808-136373 GCA_014851325.1 Pentalonia nigronervosa | reverse complement strand
AGTATCTTGAACATTAACTGATCTCCACCATGCTTTAATCAGATGACGATGTAATAGTTCTGATGTAGTTCCATGCATTTTTCGAAGTATTTTCATTTTAAGATGTGACCAAATGCATTCTATTGTCATCTGGGTATTGGCTTCTGTTAGTGGGTTGACAAAATGTTCAGAATGATTGATTTTCTTAAAATATGACGAAATATTATGCAAAAATATTCAAACTTAGTATTTATTTTGCCATTTCATGAAACAAATTTATATTCACCTAGAATAATATAATATAATAATAGGTTATAATAATTGTAGATCACCAACCACACCTAAAACGAGGTAATAGATCACCTGCTTCACGAATGCCAATAAAAGTATAATATAAGTGTCGTTTTAAAAAAAAAATCAATTAGCTACCATGGTTTGCACAAAAAATTGTTTTACGTTATTTACGCAACTGAACTTTATAGAAATTTTGCATTTGTCGTTTATCGTTTTATTGTTAAAAATAATAAATAATGCTGGGAATGGTACGGATACGGAATATAGCAATTTATTGAACTGATTGCTAAGATAAATATGTGGAATAAATATTTATAAAAATATAATACTATAATTTTTAAGTAAATGTTGTAACATAACTATTATAAATACCATAAGATTGCGTAGATCAATCCTGAACTTTAATATACAGATCTGGTGGGCTGGCAACAGTATAAGATCAAATATGCAAACACTTTATCTTATAGTGTCATTATTTCCAAACTGTGTTTGAGCCTCTAGGCTTCCAACCAAAACCCATTAATCCAGTAGTGTTTTGTTTTCTAAACACAAGCGCGATTAACTATATTGTATAACTATTATATTTAAAAATCTTGTTATATATATCTCTAGTTAAAACAGTAATTTGTTTTGAAATAACACAACCGTTATTTAACTAAGGTATATTAAGTTTGTTTTTATTAAAGTATTCATATACATTTTGTAAAATTCAAAGTAAATCGTTGAAGTAAGTTTAAATAATTAAAATTTTTTAAACGGTGATTTGCTAAATAGACACAACTATATTATTTGTTTGTAAAATAAACAACAAAATATTATCTAGTCTTAATCAATTATTATAAAATATATTCGTATATATAAATTAATAAACACATTTATATACCTATTAAACATCTATTTTATTTAATTTAAGAAATTAACCATAACCTATTCACAAATTAAAATAAAAATAATAGAATAGGTAAATGTTACAATGTTTTTTAAATAATTTCGTTTCAAGTTGTTTTTCATTTATTGATATTAGTCCATATATTTCGTTTTATTTTGTATAATGATATATATATATATATATATATATATATTATAATATATTTTGTTAATCGTTATGTTTTGTTTTGTGGTAATTAATTATTTTTATTTACCATTTTTCGTTTCAAATTTTAATTACGTTTACAAATTTTAATCGTTTTTTTGTCACATATAACGTTTGCAAGCCCTGTTTATAAAGTTACAACTAAACTTATAGAAAAATATATAGCCATAATCGTCATGTACAATTATTTATGTCGTCATCGTTTGGCGTCGACGTTCTACATATAGCTGCAAAATATATGTTGACTGCCTTGCCGGCATAAATATCGCTGTATTTATTGATGTCGGGAGGGGGAAGGGCGTTTTTCCGACGCTCTAGAGCGGTTTCACAAATTTTCCGCTATTCTTGGCGCCTATCCATTCACTATAATGCTGGTGAGAGTTATTATCATCGTTGCTCGCTAAAGCCAAAAACTATCGCTCCCGGGCCGCGTTCCGTCCACACCACAGCCACAGTCACTTATATAATACCCGACGCGTGTCCGTCGTATATATTAGTAAATACGCAGAATTCGTGGGGACACCACTGTCATGGCGACAACGATTGTGTGGAAAAAATGCAGCCCCATAATCCCTTCTACCCCTACCCACCACCCCTTCAACCGCTTTCCCCACCAGCGACGCCGACGACATTGAGTACACGAGCACAGTTGGCGCAGATTCGCGACGGGTAGCTGCGATTTCGAAAGGGATCTCATATAGATTGTTAAACATCTACCATGAAAATAATTAAAGATAAAAACATTTCGGAGAGGAATTTTACTTTTGCCATCTACATACGTACACAATATAAAAACCAAATTTAGAAAATTAAATATCACGACACACATATTTTTATTATTACTCAGGGCCTAAATTTTGATTTCCACACCACGTCTGAATAAACGAAACTGCACAGTTTTGTAATCACTCAACAATATAACTGAAAACCACCGGTAATATAACTATAAGCTTGCAGACGTTGAATAAGTATTTAAATATGTTTTTATGTTTGAATTAAAATTGTTTTTAATTTTTTTATTGAAATAATTCATGTCTGAAAAATGCCAGTGAGACTTCCTTAAAAAAAAAACTCACATGTCAAAATAAAAAAAAAAGAGTATTTCTACTGCATGAAGATACATCGGACATGTATGTCTTATGGTTATCGACCAATTTACCACGACAGTAAGTTATTGATATAATTATGAGAAGTTAAAAGCTAAAATTACAAATACCAATAATTTCCGCCCGCCAACATCATCAGACAACTATCAACCAATATTGGTTTTATTTATATAATTTATTAGGTTCATGACATCATGGTAACGCTTTCGATGTCACACAAATTTATAGAATGATGCCAGCCATAAGACATGTCAATACATTAGTCGTGTACAATCTCAGCCCTTCCCCCATCGCCAAAAATTGTACATTAGCTTGCAGACTTTGAATATATGTTATGTATTTAAATATATGTCTCCATATTTGAATTAAAAATGTTTTTAATTTTTTCGTTGATATAATTCACGTTCAAAAAACGTCGGCGGGACGTTCTCTAAAAAAAAAGTCACACTCTAAAATATTATATTATGAAACATTAGTATAGTTGTGTATAACCTTAACCCAACCCCTAAATCGAGCACTGTAACATCCGCGCGCGTACAAAGCTATTATATTTCACAACAATATGATGCGATACATATTTATACATATATATGTATATAATATATGTGATATCATATATTTCGCTGTGTCCCCGACTTATAACGAGAGGGGTGGACACGGAGAGATGGAAAAGGGGAGACTAAGGGGACCAGACGAATCGTTCTGGAAGGAAAAATAACAAAATCAATAGAATTCTTCAGAGATGAGCAAGTAATATATATATATACCGCGATAAACACACACACACGCGTATTCGGGAACAAACGAAAACTTACTGTCTTTGCCGCGTCGGAACAAATAAATTGTGTCACAAGAGCCAAAATGCGTGTGAAATAAACGAGCCATCCGAGAGGAGGACGGACGGGCGCGCGAGCGGATACTTCTCGGCATAAATAAATAAAAGTAGACGTGTAGGTGGGAGTTGCCGGTTTCCGCCAAAAGTAAAGGCAAGGACCATTTCCCTTTTTCTCTTTTCCGCCAAATTACAAATTTGTGAATTCTCCTTTTTGCCATATTATTATGAAAAAGAAAATGTATAGGATAGCGTAGGTATTCGAATGATATTGAGAGTTGTAGTTGTAGCTGCCTACTATCATAGTGTTGAGGACGAATTATTAAAACTAGACGAATAATAATAGATAAAAAAAGGAGATAAATTTAATGGACAAATTTTTGAATTTTTTTTTTGATTTGTGAACGATTTAATTTTTCGTTTACGAATAAAAAATATGATTATAATAATAATAATATAATATTTATACGAGGTTCCTCAAAATAGTTTCGACATTTTTTTACCACGATTTAAACGTTAAAAATACATAAGTAGTATTTTTGTAATTTCAATCGTAGTACCAATACATATTCAAACTTTAAAACAAAATCCGTCAAAATCAATAGGTTGACGGGGAAATTCATATTATTCAAATTAGATCAATAAATAGATAATATATATATATAAATATATAAATAAAAGTTAAATTTAATAAACAAATTTTCTAATTTCTTTCGATTCGTGTATGATTTAATTTTTGTTTACAAGTAAAAAAGATGAATAAAATAATAATATTGGACACGAGGTTCCTCATAATAGTTTTGATATGTTCTTACCACGTTTTAAACTTTAATAATACATAGGTAAGTTTGTTACTTAATTTTTTACCTATTCATGTTCAAAATTAAAAAACGAAATCTGTTAAAATCAATAGGTCGACTGGAAAATTGGCATTTAATGTCTGTGGGTTGTTATGTAGATCGTTTATTGATTGTATTAAATAAAATTATTATTTTTAAATAGGTAGACAAGTCTTAGGCACCTATACTATTTCGCTATACGATTTTCGTAAGTAGTAAATATTTTCAGATTTAACCAACCAAAAGTACCGAAAAGATCCAGAAACCTCCAACAAAGTTGAAGACTATCAGAGTATTTTTTGACAATAAAAAGTGTCACAAAAAAAAAAAAACACACACACACACACGTCATTGTATGATCAACGCGTTCATCGCGTTTCATCGCTTCGCTTGTAATCCAAAATTTCATATTTAACATATGTTTGAGCATTTGTGCCTTTGAACGCTGTTGCCACGGCATTTAATTTTTACAACTGTGCTGCTTATTCGATTTTCGTTATAGGCATCGACAGCACGATAATCGATAAAACGATCTCTCGATGATTCAAACAATAACAATAATAGCAACAACAATATTCATTATAATCCATCGTTCCTCTCCGTTTTGTATTGCTACTCAGCCACAACTGCATGAACACGAAACGTACTTAAACGTGTTTTGTCGGCGAGTCGCAACAACCGCAGTGGCGGCCGACGATTTGAAAACTTTCAAAAGTATTATTAAAAAACTTTACTTCGTTGAATACAAAATAATTTTGTAAGGCATTCGCCACTTACATGTTTTAAACCATAAATACGTTATGAATTTGTTATACGAATACGACTGTTATTAACTGGATACTTTATTATATTGTTCGTGGCCTGAAGTAAAAAAAAAATATAAAACTGACGTCTTCAAAGTCCTCAAAAAGTCGTTATAATGCTCAATAGATCACGCGTGATGTGACTTCACTGTACGCCTGCAGACATTTGTCGAAAGGGGAAGGGTGATTGTTAACATAAAATAATTAATAAAAATAATAATATTTTTTGTTAACTCGCCTCGACAGGGTTTTTTACGATGGTGACCTTTTTTCTTGTTTTTTTTTTCGTGTAACGCACTTTAAATTTATTATAATATAATCATCTATCATCATGGTGCATAAAATAAATTTCCAAAAAATTCAGAAGTGGGAAAACTCCCCCTAACTTTCTCACCACTGTGTGCCTACGTGTCTTGAGCCAGGTTAAATCATCGCTTTTGTAAAAGACGATATCAATTGATGTAATTTAATAATATATTTTTATCGTAAAATATTTAAAAAACATTAATTATTGTTATTATTACACGACGCGTATGCAGATTAAAGGAGACGCTTGTTCGATATTTTTAAATAATAATTACGCAAGCGAAAACGCAATTACAGGAATATTATCATAAGATTGCCAATCTTATTTAATTGTATTGATTTAAATTTGAAATTTTTCATTAAAATTGTATGATTTTTAGTCTTATTGCCTACTTCAATAACATAAGTTAAATATATTAATTTTTTTTTTTTTTGTTTGACTCTGTTTACGCTATACGGAGTGATTCAAAATTTATGTTTACAGCCATTTTATCACATAAATATTTAAAATATAGAAAAAACGTATAATACGAAAATTTCTTGATTTAGTAACATCTAAAATGATTTACATATTTTAAAATTTTTTACAATATATGGGTGGGTTTTAAGAGGTCGACTTAAAATACTTAAATGGGAACTTATAAATTGTTTTGCAATCATAATAACGTATGAAGACATTTTAATGCTCGAACAACATTAATTAATGGAAAAGTTAATTTCGAAAGATATTTAAAGTTTTTATATATTTCTAAAGTCGACCACCTAAAACCCCCAAATATATTGTAAAAAAATATAAAATGTACAGAGATCGTTTTAGATGTCTCTAAATCAAAAAACGTTTGTATCGTACGTTTTTCTCTATTTCGAATAAATTAAGTGGTCATAACATAATACATTTTGAATCATTTTGTACAATTGGTTAAGTTACACATATTATACGTGCAGATTACTATTCCGGCAATCTTGATGGCTCAAATATTAATAACGTAATGCAAAGAGACACTTTTTGTAATGTCGTAAAACGTAACGCTAGAAGAAAAAAAAATCTATTTTCAATTTATTTCCGTGACGTGCGTTTTTTTTTTTTTACGAAAATGAATAATTGTGTACTGTCGTTATATCTCATATTATTACTATTATTATTAAAACGAGACGTTTCCGAAAATAATATGGCCAAATTATTGTTTTCCCGACCCTCTCGGGGATCGAAATGTAATTACTTAAAACCGGAAACGAGTTTGCGTTTTATACGGGCACACAGAACATTTTGTGTGATGGGGGATGGATGGGTGGATCAGGGACGGGTATAATAATATTACTGACTGTACACGGATCAATTAAATGGATATCGGCAATGACGAATTGGGTCTCCAGCCGAATTCAAACGAATCGAATATAGGTCATACCTGCTACGTCTACGTGTTCGACAGAAAATTCTTCTACTGGTCGTCTTTTAACAATTATTAGTATGTGATGTGCTATATAGTGCACAAGTACAAAGTGAAAAATAAATCGATAAATTTACCTCAATCGACTTCTGAAAAAATGCCATTTTTTTTTTGCTCGAGGAAATATATTGTTTTTTTGACGAATAACGATGTAATAAACAAGAAAGACATTTTTTCCCCATCCGGTACGAAGCAGAAGTTTATTTTTTACTCAAATCAACATTGAAATATTCTCAACACACTTATTAATAATATTATAATTAAACTTTAAATATTCGATGACTGTATCTCAATTGTGTATGCCATACAGTGTGATTCACTGAGCACACTCATCCCCTTTTGTCCTCTTTCGATAACGCGGAAGTCGTTCAAAATCTGAAAATTTTGGAATTTCAAAACATACCCATTATAGAAACGATGTTTTTAAATTTTTGAGATTTTTGCGAAAAAGTGTCATTTTGATATACGTAAACATCTGTTTATAAGAACTCTCCTTTTCTACTGTGAGAAGATAGCAAATCATTTTTCTGAAAACATTGACGTATCAAAATCAAAGCTCGAATGAGTAGTTTTTGAAATATTTGATGAACATTTTTAGTAATTTATATTAATCTATTAATACTTATAGTTTATATATTCGAATAATATAATATTTATATTTTATATTTTTTTAAAACCATTTTTAAGTATTATTATTATACATATTTTAATAACTGAAAACCTATACTTGTTCGAATTTTGAATTTAAGCATCGATGCTTTCAAAAAAAATTATCTACTAAATAATTTGCAGTATAAAAAGGAGGTCTTTGTTTGAAAAACAGAAGTTTGTATCGCTACAAGACACTCTTTAGATTAGTAGTGGAAAAATCTCGAGAATTTAAAAACATGGTCTTAAAGTGTATATATTTTAAAAATTCCAAAAATCAGAATTTGAACTGATTATTAAACGATAAAACGGGGCTGAGCATGTTCGGTGAATTACTCTGTATATATAACATTTAAAAATTATGATTCAAATGTGAACTATACCAATGTAACTGCGTACTAGGTATAATAATATTATATTTATGCATTTTCCATAGATTACAGTGGTTGTAGTTATACATACTATACAATATATTATATATGATTTTGACATATTGTGTTCCTAATATTGAAAAAATAAATAAAACAGTTGTATATTTAACAACTTATTATGACTGTAATTGCCGCAAAAATATCATAAAAATAAATATCATGAATTAAATTTATAAAAACTTTAACTCTAGTTTTAGAACTATTTTAACGTACGAGATAATAATTTAATTATTTTTACCATGTCATGATATAATAATATTATACATGGAATAAAACTATCCAAATATAACACACACGCTTTGGTTTTTACATAATTTTAATTTAAAAGCAAAATATTGTCTCGGAATAAAAACATAATTTTTTGACTTGTTCGCGGAACTTCTTTTCTTTTTTTTAACATTATTATTCAGTTGTTACATTTTCTGCATACAAATCTTTTCGGATGATTTATTTTATTTGAACTTTATTCAAAATAACATGAGTTGCTAGTTTCCAATTCAACGTTTTATGATATTATATAAGTAATACATGCATTTAAAATATTTATATATAACATACATTTATAATGTTATCTATGCGTACTGCTTCTTATCTTACAATAATATTATATTTTTGACACTTTAATGTTGTTCACATTTTAAATTCATACCGACCAACTTTGACATTTCTACGATAGTAATTCGACATTTTTAAACAACAATATTTTTCTGCAATAAATTTAGTAATAAACAGTCATCAAATTTAAATTTTACTGTATATATAGATTCAGGGTAATTCACCAAACTCACGCACTCCCATTTTTTTCTCTAATATTGCAAATTTTATTCAAATTCTGATTTTTGGAATTTTTAAATATTAAACTTTAAGAATATATTTTTAAGTTTTCCAGAATTGTTTATTCTATTCAAAGTGTGTGCTGTGCAGTGTTGAGCATAATAAGATAAAATTATTTAGATGCATTATCTAGATAAATAATTAATTATCTTTTTTTATCTTATTTAGATAAATTTCAAAATGTACCCATTCCAAAATTCGAACGAGTAGTCTGTCAGTTATTAAAACGTTTGTAATAATGATAATAGTCCTTTAAAATGATTTTACAAAAATATAAAATATATGTAATATCGAATTCAGTATTTATTATACTCAGACCATTTTAAAAAAAATATAAATATTGAAATATTTAACATATTATATATAAATAGTTGATATTTTCAAAATGACCAGTGTCCCCATACATCCCAAACTAATTATCACGGATCTGTTATAATCCTTAGTATAGGTACAGAGTTTAATAACTCAAAAGCTATTTGTTTGAATTTTGATTTTGATACGTCATAATTTACAAGTAATTTATCCACTAAATAATTTTCAGTATTAATGGATTGTTCACATTTGAATAACAGATATTTTGTATTATGTATAATGTACATCCAAAGAACATTCCTTAAATAGTACAAAAAATTCTCAATGGATTTCAAAATATGATTTTTGTGTACATTTTGAAATTTTAAAATTCATATTTTGAAACGTTACGTTATTTAGAGGAATGATTACTATTTATATCGGTGACATAGCAAATGAATTTGTTATGGGGGGGGGGGTTGTGGAGGGGGTCTGATTTTTTAACATACACTATTAACAAAATATACGTAATATATGGGTGCTGTTTTATACCTTAATATAATATATTATATAAAAATTATTATAAATATTGGAAAAAAGATCACTGGAAGAGGGAATCTTTTCTCTTCACCCCTCCATCACTATTTTACAACCACTGTTTTATGTGTCTTATGCAGTAATGTTAAGTGACTCGATGAAAACCATTCGCGTGATCAATACTTCATTAGACTTATTTAATATAATTAACAAAAACAACATAAAAATATGTCCGACTCACTCGAGGTGGAGTAAAACAAAACTTTAAATTTTATGACAGCACCGACAAACATGGCGGCAGATATTACATAAGAGCTTTGCGCAATTCCCACATTGTACATTTTCGTTACATTAAGTCGAATGCCCTTAACGTGATATTATATTATATGCTAATGTATTACCCTGTGAACTTTGATAGGTATGTAGGCGAACTTTTACGATACTAATACGAAATGGGTTTATTAATTTTTCAATGCATTACTGAATAATTGGTAATTTGTGGTTGATTATTTTAATAGGTGCTCATATATTTTGTTTTGAGATTTTGTATTGAGACTCGAAACAAAATATAGATACTAAATATAACCGTTATTATCGATTGTATTATTTTTTGTCTGAATATTGTTTTATTTGATGTGGCAATGTTTTGTGTCTTATTTACTTCCAGATAATTTAGGTAAATTCGCTTCTACTAGTATGATGATTAGTCGTTGTTAATGATATTTAGCCGAATACGCTAGACTCAATCGTGCCTAAATATTTGTAAGTCTGCGTAATATAAAAATAAAATTTATGATTAAGCATTTCAAAATGATTTTAATGTCAATTTTATTGAATACAAATTTAACTCGGATTTTGTTTGTTATTGCACGATTTCATAAATTATGAAGTTAATATTATATTGTTATATTATTATGTACCTACTAAGTAGTTAAAGATTGCACATTTTTACATCTCGAAATTTAATATCTATCATTTAAAATATTAAAATCAATTATTTATTTTTAATCACTAATAACTATTAAAGTCTTATTTCATGTTTTTTTGAAAACTAAATTTTGAAATTATTACATTTTGTAATTTTGATTTCTAACGTTTTGAAATGGTATATACTATTTTCAATAGTTAGGTAAGCACTTTTATAGTATATTATGCAATTAAATAATTAAAATTTAACAAAAGTAGTATAACTTTATTTTTGCACACTTCAGTTAGTGAAAAATGTTTTATTTAAATATAAACTTTGATTTTTTTCGAATTTACTTGAACCATATATATTATCCAATTTTCCAATTATCATAGTCAGCTGTTCAAAAGATCGCGGAAATCATATTAATACAAGCAATCGAGTTTTTATTCCAGCCAATATATGACTTTATTTACGGGAAATTTTTAATTTCATCGTATGAATATATAATTTTATACTTATCTGAACGGCTAGAATCGAAAAATTCACTATCAGTGTGTCGATAGTAAATATTTATATTAATGTAAATGTTTATATTTTTGAAAAATGAGCTTTGAAATAATTTCGTCATTTTATCGTTTTAACTGTAAACATATTTAGTAGATATTACTATTTAGGTGTCTACTTTTACAGAGTAATTAAAATGTAACGAAAACGATATATTATTTTTAATTTGGTACACTTTAGTTACGAGACGTTTCATTTAAAAATAAAAACTTACTCAAATTTACTTGAATTGCGGTAAATCTCTCTATTTTTCTACTCGCTATCATGTAGTCAATCGTTTGAAAGTTCACGTAAATCGTACTTACTATTAAAGAGTATTTATTATTTTTTTTTTTTTTTGTAATTCTTCCAAACATATAATGAGGGTTCAGGTTATGCATATAATAAAATTCGGAAAATATCAGACCACCGAATCGGATGTAAGTCCTTTCTTTCAACAAATGCATTACCAACCTACGATTCTTCTGGGAATGTAATATGTCGTTTGGAAAACCCATCGATACGCATAACGGTGTCAAACGGAAAATGTCACACGAGCGGAGTTAAATAAGCCCCTGCCCCGAAAAATGGAAATTACGTTAAATCAAATCGAATTATACTCAACAGACACGGAGGTTAAGATTTCGCAACAGTGAACATTGATATAATAAGACTTATTTGCTCTGGAGCGACGCCGATGCAAATGTAAATGTATAGTGTATAGTACCTACGTGACGTATTTCACAAAAAAAGTCAATTTCAAAAATGCGCGTCGCACTGCAAACGAGATGAGTGAAAAAAATTGAATCAATTTTAATGCAAATTTATAGATTTTTTTTACCTAAATTTTCTATCTCAATTTATTACAATCTGTGACTCTAACTCGCAGACAAAATAACATATCCATACTATATCGCAGAATGTTTATTATATTACAAAAGTTTAACACGACACAAATGCATTACGATTCATGTTAGGTAGGTATAACGAAGTTGTTTTCAACCTTTGCGCAAACATGAAACATCTCTTTGCAATATATTAAATATAATAAATAATGATGTACCGAGACACAGCTGGCACGACAATTTTCCGAGCGCCATTCATGTAGGCAGTGTTAGAACTCATATAGATAATTTTATCTAGATAATTATTGTTTTATCTTTCGTATTATCTAGATAAATAATTATTAGTCATCTAAATATTTCAATTATCTAGATAAATTCACAAGATACATTTTTTTGTAACATTTTCCAGAATTTTCGGATTTACGCATTTTGTAAGTAACATAACTCGATCTATAAAATATTGTGCTCGAAATAAATATTTTTTCTGACAATATTATTGCCTCAGTCATTCCTAATTTCATAGATTTTTTTTTAAGTTAATCATTAGTGATAAACAACAGGTAATGAATTCAGATGAAAACAACCGTATTATACAGGCACAATGTACATTGAGGTTATTTTTTTTTTGTAATTATTAAATTTAATTTTATATTTATATACTTAATTAATAATTATTTGTAACCTATTTGGATAAAATATTTTTATCTTTTAGGGAGTTGAATTTGATTTGATTATCTGATCTTAATACTGAACGTAAGTCTGATGAGTATAGGCGATAAAAATTATTATTTAGGGAATATTAATATTATATTCAGATGTGCAAGCTTGTATTTTTACAGAAAAAAAAAGGGTTTTCAAATTATAAAAAATTATGAAAACATTAAATGCATTTTTTTTAGAACTCAAATAGAACGTATGGTGGACATCATCAATTTATTGTTAAATAGATAATTTCCAAGCCTATTAATGTTTTGAGGACATTCTTAAGATGTTTTGGTCGATCATCATTCGTACAACGCGGTAAGTTATAATTAGAGCGCAGATTTCTATGTAATTGCATATTTTTTCCGTTTCACATTTTTGAATTATTCTCAATAATCTTTACAAATCATAAAGGTTTGAAACTAAGGGTAAAATTTTTGTTTGTATATTTCTGCATATTTAATAGTTATTGCATATCTTTAGGAAATTTAAAATTAATTGCATATTGAAGCGTAAATTAAAAAAAAGGTTTAAAATATATTATCATGAAGAAAAATCAAAAATAAATTTTGAAGGCACTAAATATTAATCGAAATAGAGATGAGATGACTCTAAATCATCGATTACGACGTAAACTTTTGTGTCTATAATCTTAAATGCTTTTGCTATGTCAGTCAATTATACCACATGTTTGTGTCGTTTAGATCTGTAAATCGTGAATAAGTATGTCGAAAATAAGAAATTGGATATGCAATAAAATATTTTCAAAAGCGCCGAATCCAATATCTACATGGACATTTTACGGCAAATTAATTCAGTGCTATTATGCGAAAATGTTCGGCTTGATGATATTTTACCAAAACTCAACAATATTTAAAGTTGCTTCAAATATGCCATAATAACTTCAGTTGACAGTTCTCAGTCTTTAAAAAATATGTTAACAGATAGACGTCACAGCTTCACTGAAGAAAAACTGGAAATACGCAATATGGTTATTAATTTTAATAATAAATACAATAGTTTTAAAAATATATTAATTTGTTCAGAAAATTCTCTAAAAAACTTATTTTTATTGCATATATTTGTTGTATATTTTTACAATTTTAATTGCATATCGTGTGGTATAATTTGATACTTTTTGGCGCATAAAAATCCGTGGTCTAGACTTATAATGATGTTACATAATGTCTGATTAGAAGTAAAATTTATTATTATTATTCGACATCCTATTACGCGGTAAACTCTCATTTTTATGAGTTGAAGCTTGAGGGGAACAGAAAAAAAGTTTCTCGATATTAATCTTTATTGTAATGGTAATTATTTCAATGGGATTTCGATTGAGTTTTAAATTGCGAAAAATTTACGTACGTTTTTCCAGCCCCCCTCCCCACCCTCCACCCAATTTCGAATTTCAAAAATTGTTTTGGCTAAATGTTTAGCGTGCAATTAGCATAAATTGACGTGACTAGTTTTAAAATTTGCTTGTCACTCAATCAAGATTAAAGTCAAAAATATGTTGAGGGCCTGTAAAAACGTTTCTACAGCCCCTCTCCCTCAACTTGTTTTCAATTTTATTCTTGAATGGGTGTCAAGTAAATTTCAAAAGTACTCACGTCAATTTACGCAAATTGCATGCTAAATATTTAATCAAAAAATTTTTTGAAATTTGAAATGGTGGATGGAAGGCTGGAGAAACGTACATGAAAAATTCGAGATAACGTTCGACATAGTAATAATTTACTGTACTTCTAAATAAATGTAATGTTTTTTTTTTTTTTTTTATTTTATGATGTCGATGGAAATAGTGTGTTTTAGTCCATCTATCCAGATATGCACGGATAAATAGGCAGTAAGTGTTTGATTTTAAATTTGTATTAGGTGACGTAAAAAAAAAAAATAATGTTTTTGACGCACACAAATGTTTAATTCCTGCACGCGAATGACTGACAAACTTTACTTTTTTCTCGCCACTCCCAATACTACGGAAATTAGTAGTTCTCGTTTTTTGCTTTTTATTTATTTATATATATATTCATGCGTAAGTGCTTTTCAAAATCCCCGTCACAGGAGAACGACGTAAAAACTGTAGTAAAAAAAAAATAAGAACATTTTTTTTTCACAGATATTTCTGAATATTCTGCAAAACTTGTAAATGGCCAACTGTTCTTTGAATTGCGATAGCGACGTACTGTGCAGTTGTTTTTTATAAGCAAACAGAGATTCTCTTGTCCAAAAACAAAACCAATGCAGTTACCCGAAATTTGTGTTATTGATACCTAGATACCTGTATAGTAATCCCTCGTTATTCACGGTGGTTAGCATTCTAACAAAGTTGCGTAGATAACGAGACCATAAATCAATGCAAAAATGATAAAAATCACAATAAAGTTAATATTTTTTTCAATAATTTAATTAATTATCTTTATATATATAGATATATAGATATAGATATATTAGAACATCGAAAGAGGATGTGTGTTAAAATTACTTGGAAAGTCAATAGCTCTAATTCGAAATATAATGCATAGTGGTACCCAAGACATATATTTCAGGTGTAGCAAGTCATAATTTTACCCATCCTCTCCAAAACTCAAAATTGAATGGGTTTTATTTTTGTTGCATTAATTGTTAATACTGGTAAATATTGACTGGAAGTGGTCAAAGCTATTTAAAAAAGTAACTTATTAATGACTGAATTTAATCATAAAAATGACCAAAAATTGACCTGTATAAATATGTTTCCTAATGACTTTCTGTTATTGAATGTTTTTCTTTGAATATTTTTCTCCCATAATTTACAATGAGCCTCCTTTTTACCTTGGTCTAAAAAAAAAATGCTTAAAATTTTTTTTTTTAATTTAAAAATTTGAAAATAACTATTTTGTAGTTATTTTTATTATTGATAATATGGTAAAATAAAACAATTTTGAACGAATAAAACACAACTTTCACTTTCAAAAATACGAATAATATAAAATATCATATGCAATATTTTTTATTTATGTTATAATATTGTTCAATATATCCATCATGATAAACTGCTACAAGTAAGTTTTTTAGAGGCTCGTGATTTTTATAAGTTGTAATGAAATCAGAGCTATAAATGATAAATATGCGAAATACCTATTGTTAGCGACACGTTAATTTCGTTACGAAGATGACATGAGCCTATAAAATTGGCTTTTACATGGTAGTTCATGGTGGATGTATTGAAGAATATTAAAATTAAAAAAAATAAAAAATAGCACATACGATTTCAATGAGTAGTGTGTTCTTCATTACTCTATTGGATTATCATATTTAATATTTAGTTATCGAAGTGTAAAAACCATACAATTTTACAATATTCTGCTGAATTTTTGAACAGGACGTTGCTTTTCAAAATTCAACCAATTTCGAAACTGATTTTCTTTAAATAATGAATAAATAACTCTACGAAATGGCTATTTTCGAATTTTTACAAGTTTAAACAATATAAAAATAAGCACTTTTTGAATTTTTATTTTTAGACTGTGTTAAAAAAGGAATATTTTAGTTATATTTATATTACATTAAAAAAACTACACTAGAATATCTATTTTATATTTTGAATTAGAGCTAAGCACTGATATTTTCCAAATAATTAACTTACACAGTGTGTTATAGTAAAGGTAACGATGAACTTTTGTGATTACGACCGCAAGATACCTTTACGACTTTTTATAGGTTGATTGGTATTATGAGTGGTCAGTAATTGGACCACATTTTATCTACCTGTTTCGTGTGCAATATTAATTTATATCTTATTACTCGCCTATTGAGCCAAAAATGTATAACACACAAATAATATACAAAACCATAACATTTATTATTTAACCAATATAATTTTTACATTATTTTTAAATAAATATAAAACTATAAAACTGGGAACATTCAATTAGTAAAATAATTATAAGTTTTATTTTTCGATTACTTATAAATAAAATTATTATATTTTTAATAACGCAGTACAAATTTCACAAAATTCAAATAAATTGATTTTAGTTTTTTCGTATCTTGTTTAATTTCATTAAGAATATAAATGTTTGAGTTTAAGTTCGGTTTCCTGGATTTTAATGTTCCTAAAGTTTCTTATTATAATACCTCTAAACATATTCTGCTTACCATATTTAATGATAAAAATAAGGTTGAAAAAACTGGCCAAATCATCAGGTTTACCTATTTTAAATATAAAGCTTTAGTGACCCAATCAGTGGCGGTTTGAACTTTTTTTCTCTTAAATCACATTTTATATTCTTACACCAAGTTACACCACCCACCCTAAAAAAAAATTCACTGCCCTCCAAAGAGTGAATTCTTAAGTTATGTAAGTCGTTAAACAATGGGTTCTTAATTGACATATTACACAGTAAATAGTGGAAGCAAAAATTCAAGCGATAAGTAGCAACTATTTTCGTAATAACCTACTATTATAACGTTATTGGTGAAAAAAATTAATAAATTCAATATTTTTATTCAATTCTTTACTTCGTTTTGGCTTAAGATACAAAATTATCTGTTACTGCACGATTTATTCAGAGTATACGTGCACGGCTAAACATTATATTTATAAATTAATTATCCACTTTAAGAATTGTTCAAATTACATTTTCCAACCATAAGACACATACCAACATTTTCGTGAATCACGTGATTCAAATATAATATCTCCTTCGAGCAGCCACTGGGCCCAATTACCGAATTCCCTTTTGAATAATAGCTCATTATAGCCCAATTCCTGGGAAAAATGTGTATAGAATTATTATTTGATATTCATTTTACTGTTGGGAAATTCCCACTATGGATTTCTTTAACCCCCCTCCCCCACAAAAAAAAATCCTATACATGCCACTGATTGTACGGCTATACGACATGATGTAGGAATAAAATTTTATTATATGGATGACGAGCACTCGCGAAAATTGTCTGATTGTGTTCAGTTCTTAAGCACAATTTACATTTTGGCGCGCAATTGTTTTTGAATATAAAATGTATACGATAAACACAGAAGGGGATGTGTTTTCCTGGCAAAGTTTTAATCATTTTTCTCCATTTATTTTTTCATAATTAAGGAAGTATTAACTTTTGATTTTCAAATACAAACTATTCTATTATTTAAAACTCAGAAGGCGTATTAAAGTTGAGACGTTCCAGAAATTATTATTTAAATATTTATACTCAAGTATGTTTCGCTGAAAATAAATATTGTGTACGTGAAGTATTAAAAACAAAAATTATAAATAAATAATAGGTACACTACTTTATAGGTAAAAATTTGAATTAGAAAATTCGCGACACCCTTGATTATTTCTAAGGGGTTTTTTTTTTCGAATAAATTCGTTTTACGTCAAAATAAGTTCATACAAAAATACGAATTAAAATCAAAATCGTAGTTATAATATTTTAAGTCAGGTAAGTCATCGACAATCACTGCACATATCTTCGAGGGCAACTTGTTTTCCGTATGTGTCGAAAAATATTGTTTTAAAATTTTTATTAAAAAAATTCAATATTATATTGTTTGGCATTTTGGGTTTGAGAAATAAGTGGCCTCTCTTAAATATTAAGTGTAGGCACTAATATAACCATCACAGTTGGATATTTTAACGTGGAATAATATTTCTATATTAAAATAATTGTTATTGTTATTAAATACTTGTATAATATTAATCTACTAATGGCCGTATAATGTAAATTAAATCTTTTCCAAATCGGATATGAAGTATATTATTATACTTTTTAATTGTGGTTATGTAATAATTTGCTAGTTCGAAATTAGCTAATATAATATTATACGAGTCTATTGCAGTGTTTTCATAAAAATATCGATGAATAATAAGTTCTTTGTTTTTTAAAACTAAAATTATGTAACAGTATAATGCGTTGGTGTTTTGAAATTTACAAATTGATACTCAAACGCGGGATAGCGGATTTATATCGAATTGTTATCAAATGTTTCTGGAAGAGACAACTAATCAAAATTAACAGCAATTTTTCCGAGAAGTCGGTAAAATATAATTATTTAGACTGGTTCACTATAAAACAATCATCACACTAAGCCTACTTAAAAATGTAGTGTAGTCGTTATTTTTGATGCAAAACACGATTGTTGAATAAAGTACAGCTATATTATATATATGTTAATCACCATTGCGTAATGCGTACGAATCGCTTTAATTTTCGTTGGATTGAAAAAACACAAAATATATAATCAAAATATGTGCTAATTCGAAATTTAGATCTTTATCACACATCTAAAATATACCTACAATGCATGAACATTTAGAATAAGGTGACTATCTTGAATTTTATAATATCTCTTTGATTTTGATTTCATTGATTCTTAATGATGTTATATGTTAGAATATTATAAACGATGATAATGTCTAAAATCAAGTTATTATTCAAAAATTTGAAATGGGTTATTCAATTATTTCTTACCAGGGGTATTAAGTTTATTTGTTATTTTTTTTTTTTTTTGAAAATCGTAGAAAGCGATTCTTATATTATGTAAAATTGAAGTAGAATTACATACCACATTCAACTTAATTTCAAATTTTTAATGTGCATATTAAAAGGACGTTTCAACTGAAAATTCAAGGGGTTGTATATAAAAGCGATATTTCGATGATATTTAAAAAAAAAAATTTTAAATACATTTAAAAGTGTTTCTTAGGTGGTCATCCAATACCGTTGCATTTTATTGCGAAATTAAATAGAAAAATCATAAAAGCCCATTTTATTATATTGTTTTGGCGATGTAGTCGATATATATTATATAGATTAATTATTTTTAAGATATTTTAGTATTATTATATAGTTTTTTAGAAGTCAATTAACAAATATAGTAATTGGATAGAACTAAAATAAACGGTTAAATAGTTGTTTCAGTTTTAAATTTAAAATCTGTGTAACGAAATGATTTTGGCAATGTATTTACACTGTTACAAAAGAAAAAAAAATACGATAAAAATAATTACGACGTTATATTTGATTGATTCATCACGCGCACTTGATTGATGAAAACATTCATTAAATAGCTGCAACTCTATTGTTACAGTTTGTTTAATTTTAATTAAGTACACAATACAAAAATACCCCGCATCCGTGAAAAGTAAAAATAATGTTTTTATTTTATTTTATTATTTTTTTTTTTTTTTTGATGATTTAGTACAAAATATATTTTCCAAATTGCGATTTCAATAATATTGATGACGGGTACATATAGAAACGTGAGTGATAGAAATTTACCAGGTAAATTATTTTTACCACAAAAAAAAAAAAAAAAATAATGTAGTACCCCTCTAATTAAATGTAATCAAAAATGTATTTCCTGAATAGTAATGGGATATATTTTGTTATCAACTGATAATAAGTACCAAGACAATAAATATTGTACTAATCATGTTTTCTATTTTCTCTGTTGTCTATTAAGTTTAAAAAATAAAATTATTAGAAATTAGTGATAAGATAACATTTTTTTATACAGGTAGGTACCAAGAAGTGTAATGATGACGCAATATATTAATTTATTATTACCTATTAATACTTGAATTAGGTCTAAAATATTTACATTATTCAAATTAAATGTTTAAGTAGATAATTGTTAATAATAATTATAAGTAAATATTGTATTTAATATTTAGAATGAAAAAGTAAATAAATATACTTTTTTTTTAACTTTTGAACATAAAAAAAAAATAAAGAAAATTCTGTGTGAAGTTTGATAATTTAATTTTAATTGTTTATTAATAGTATTATGAATGATTAAATATTTCTTATATATGAACTGAATATCAATACAGAACAATAAATCCATTATTTATTTATTTATTTATGATTATTATTAGAAAGAATTCAATTTGGCATGTATACAACATTAGAAATAACAATCTAATTTAATTATAAAAAATATGGCTCCAAGATAAAGTTATTTTACCATATTTATTACCTTACTGATAAATTTAAAGATATTCTCAATCTCTAGCGTTCACGTTTTTACCACAATATTATTCTTTTAAATTTACATTTTAATTTTGAAATATTTTCCGCCCCGTCAAAAACGATGATCGAGTAATAATAAATCGTTTATTCGCGCTTATTTTGGGCGCCAATAATAACGTTCGTCTTGGGTTTTAAGCAGGGCATGGAAATGTAACAACGTTATGATTACAACGTTATATATGACTAAAAACGGTTGAAATTTGTAAACGTAATCAAAACGGAAAAACAATAATTATATGTATATTACAAAAGATAACAATTAATAAAATATATAGAATATAAAAACTAAACAAAACGAAATAATTTAAAATTAATTTACTTAAAAGTTATAGTATTGGTTTCGTAGAAGTATTTACACTCCATTCAATTAATTTTTATCTTAACAATCAATCCAAGCAGTGGTTGCATTCCGTATCCGAGCCAATCGATATAATTTTTAACGACATAACAATAAACGATTAACGCAAAAATTCTATAACGTTTAGATTGTGAATAATGTAAAATAAAATTTTTTTTCAAATGCTAACCCCGACTCTAATTGCTTTGTGCAGTCCATGTGTGTCTTTTGTATGTCAAACAGACGGTCGTCTACACTCAACTTTACTCTTCATTCGACCGATTCAAGAGTTGATATATTTGCGTTTTAACCGAAAGGGCTTGTATAAGGGCCAATTGTATATTGCCAATTTGCGCAAAAAAAGATTGATTCGTTTTGAGTAGAGCCTATTTGTGCTAAATTTAACTGCGTAAACATTCATAAATAATATTTAATAACACGACATTACATAAAAAACTTGTGTGATTAATTATTATAATAAAATATGTGTTTGAAAAAAAAAATATATTAAGTTATTATTGTTTATAAAAAAAAAATGTGTATTATTAATAGTATTATTTTTAAAAAATTCAGACTATTGACTACGATTTTTAAAAGAAATATGCATTATAAACATTATAACTATTATAATGTCAAAAAATAAAAATGTATTATTATTATCGCGTAAAACCGAATATCCTTGTTTAATTTTGATTGATATTTTATAATTTTTTTTTTTTTTATTATAGTCTATGTCGTTTTTAAATAGAAATTTTATATTATGTTTACGTGGGTAAATTTGGCGCAAATGGCTGCCGGGAAAAACATACTTTTTTTGTTTTTGCGCAAATAGGCTGTATTTAAACGAATTGATTTTTTATTTTTTGTGCAAATGGGTAATTTTCCTATACGAGCACTATCACAGAGCCATCGGCCGAAAACACAGTAAAATGCGTATTTTGAGCAGTCTTGTGTACTATAATATTATTATTATACTTCATGCTCTAAAAAACCTTAAAAAAATGCATGTCTTAAAGAACCACTAAATATAATATTAAAATATGCATTTAAAAAAAAAATCATAGTATTTATTAAAATATTTTTATTTTAATATATCTAGATAATAATTACATACTTATTATTATAACTTGTATTATATTATTGTTTTTTAATTATCGGGAACCATTTCTGCTATACATCAATAAGTAACAGTATGAGTGATCAATGATTAGGATAAAACAAACACTAATTTTATAGGAATAAAACTATGAAAGTAATATCTCAGGTCCAGGAAATTTATTTAAAACTATGTTTTATTTTATAAAACTTAAACCTTGATATTATTAATAGTCAAATATGTATTTATTAATGGAAAATGGTTAAATATTATGAAAAATATGCAACTATAAATTTCGAATGTAAACTCGTATTCTTATGAAACAGATTTCTATATTACAGTGTTCGAATTTGGGGAGAGGGGCGCATTGGAACTCAGCTCCTAAACTAACATTTGATTTTAATTAAAGTTCTCATACTACATTATTCTAAAAGAAAACATGGGTATGTGGTATAAAATATTAAATACAAACGAAATATTTATTTTTTTGTATATATTCAATTTTATAAAATATTAAATAGGGAGGTTAAAGGTACCCACTGTCTAACTCAAAATTGAAAAATGTTGTTTTTTTGTATCAAAAATCAAAATTGTTAATAGTTTGATAACAACATTTAATTTAAATCTGGTTTCAACATCATCTTACCAGTTATCTGACTTTTTGGAAAAAATTATTAATTTTTTTTTTATATAAAAATTGCATGTTATAAATGATAACAAATATTTATAAAATTATAAATATTTAATAAATGTTTTTGTTGTTAACGTGTAATCAACATACTGATATGAAGTTAGTAGTTACTATATGATTTATATAGTATTAAAAATGTATTATATTTATTAATCTTGCTATGTACCTATACATTTATAAATTGAATAGGAAATATAATAATGAGTTTTTTTTTATACAACTAGAAAAAAAAAATAAAATTTTGAAATAATGAAAAGTGTAAAATTATCAACATTTAGTTAAAAGTAATATATATTATATTAAAAATTATTTAATTTAATGGTGGTGGTATTTAGAGAGGTGTGGGCGAACAAAGCCTACCACCATGTTAATGTTAAATTAATGTTCAGTTGGAACGCTGTTTATTACATTTCTATTTGAGTTCCTTTTCTTTCAATTTTCCAACTCGAGCACTGATTACTTATAGCTATATTTTGAATGATTATTGAAAACATGTGTAAACCCCTAAAAGTCCCTATTCCTAATATTGTTATTATTATTATTCACTACCGAACAGTGTTGTTTGGTTTACTTTCGAGTCTATTAAAATATTATATTATACGATTTCGTGGTCAGTCGTCATTACAATGTCCTCCACCTAGGAATAATTCAATCGAACTATCGATTTTCCGCCACTGAATTATTTATCACCACTCATACGTCATCGAGGATGATGATATCATATAATATACATATTACGTTTAACGAGCGATATATAATAATAATAATAATAATATATTATAAAACGTCCGTTGTTTACGAAAACGATAGTAATATTATTTCCGTGATACACCAGAGCGGCGGGGGAGAAAGCTGAAAACTGACGATTTTTGAACTAGTCAATATAACAATACCTATTATTATAGGCCCGGAAGTAGATGCACTGAAAACTGAAAAAAATATGTACTTAAACGTGCACTTAAAATATTTTTTTTTTATACAGATACCCACTGCACCTGCATAGCGCAATTATAATATTAATTATTTTTAAATGATCAACTCAAAACGAACAGCATTAAAACAATTTAAAATGTTTAATTTTTAGAAATACCTATATTTTGAGGAATATTTGAAGTTTTATACATATTATATTAAAATCTAAAATATAGATTTCGAGTTCAATAGAAGATTTGTTTTGTGTAGTCATTCAGTTTTATGATGATTGTTTCTAAAAAAATTATTTATAATTGACATTTTTATAACGATTCTAAAATAATAATTACACGCATACACTGAATGAGTCGTTTAATGTAAAACAATTATTACATCTCAAAGAGAACATATTACATTTTTTTAATTTTTTTTTTCGAACGTTACAAAGCAACATTTTTTTAATTAAATAATTTTTTCTTATAATTTTTTAAGTTTTTTACTTTTTTAAACGACAACTTACAGTTTTATTTTATATTTCGATACATAAAAATCAAATTTTAGACGATTATAAGCATTTAAAGCGCATATGAGTGGAGTGGTTGGTCCACTACTCCGCTCATCAAAAACTTTAAATACTTATAACTAGAGAGTGGATTTATATACATTAAAAACCAACCAAATAACACTAAAAAATCTTAAATGTGCTTCAATATATGCACTGAAATGTTAAAATATGCATGGCAAATAAAGACTAACATATGTATAAAAAAATTAACAAAAAAACATTTATTTTTTGAACATTTAATTAAAACAATGTATTTCAAATTTTGGAAGCCTACTATAAAAAATATTTCTTCGTTTTTTTATTGATTATTGATTAAAAGTCGAATTTGGGAAAACCGTTTATACCTACTACAAGTACTTATTAATTTATTTTGATATTAATTGAAACTATAAAAATATAATATTTTTTTCTTGCATTATAACAGTGTATATTTCAAAATCGTCTAAAAAAAACATCGAAATATGCACTAAAAGATGAAATATGCAATTAAAATTGTAAGATATGCGCTTAAAAAGTTTAATTGTTTAAATCGCTATGTCATGAAATAAATTTTGTGTTCACTTAGCATATCATACGATAAACTAAAATAAATATGCAAATGTATACAAATCCGCGCTCTTCTTCTATGTAACTCATAAACTACTTGTTCAAAATTTTTTAATTCTTTTTATGTATCAAAATAGTAAGAAAAATATTTTGCTTTGAAATATGAAATCATAACTGTATTTTGTCTTCCAAAAAAGTAATAAACTTTAAATATTATAAATATAAGAAATTTTTATTTTGAAGTTTAAGCACTGCGCGATTAGCAATATTAATGTATGATAAATGTAATTATTATAGCTAATGTAAAAATTATTGTAACTGCAATTGGTGTATTATATAGTTACAAAATTTTAAATAATTTAAAGTAAAATAAAAAAAAAATATATTTCACCCGATTTAAGATTACCAATAGAAGATTTAAAGAATTTTTTTTTAATGACGGCATATTAAAAATCATCATTTTGAACTCTTGGGAACCTAAAATCCCACTCCTTGTACTTTCTGAACTCTTTCGAGAAACTTATTAATTTCCAAACAGGTGCAGTGTGGACCTGCTGCGACTCGTACGAGGTTGACATAAAATTATACGACACAAACCTGCTATAGGTACCTCTCTAACCTACCTCCACATGTATATGAAAGCGTTTTTCTCGTCTTTCCACACTGTCGGTATATAAGTATATACTTTGTATGCATATAGTGTATATACATAATATGTATGTACACAAACTACGGAAAGGCCCGAGCAGCTCAAGTGGACGCCCCCCACGGTCCGGCAACCTTTTTCATTTATATTAAAGAGGTTATCCGATGTTTGCTGTAATAACGACTCCGGGGGTAATGAAGGGATGAGCTATTTTTTTTTTGTGCGTGCGGAAGGGTGAAACAGTAATAGCATTTTGAAATTATTATTATTGTTACGTCTGATAATATAATATGGTTGTCTCTGTTTCCAAATCGCTCACTTATGGCACCGCGCACGGCCTCTTGAAAAAGTCCAATCGTCGAAATTTAAATTGTTGTACAAAATAGACACCTACAAAGGCGGAGGTACGAGAAGGATAAGCCCCCCAAGTTTTCAAATAGTCCTCCCCCAAATGTATGACGTAGTTATCGAACTACCCACTTAAAGGACATAGTTTAAGAAATCATTTGTGCAAACTTGTTATGTCTACTATAGTCATCTACACTTTACAGACATTTTAAACATAATTTAAAGTGCCTAGGAGCTACAATTTATAAAATTATTTAAACAGTTCAAGTTAATTCTTCTGCATCAGTTTTTTTTACCATTTATTTTTGTATTTTTATAATATTGTAAATAATAGTATGCAATACATTTTAGATTATTTGTTCATATTTGTATTGAAATATAATTAGTTGCACGCTAGCTGATTTTTATTTCTATATAATATTTATCTTAATTTGAAAATGAAATAGTCCAAACAAAAATAAACGAGATTTTTTCAAACTAGAGACTTAGGAAGTTTTAATAGTTATTTTCATAAAGTAGTATTGTGCTTGAGCTCCCCCCCACCGTTTAAATTTATGAAGTTCCACCCATGCATGCCTATCTATAGTTCGGTAAATGTAAGTTGCATCATTTTATCACCCGAATATTTTTAAATTTATAAAAATAATAAAAAAAATATATAAAACTTATAATATCATAGCGTTACGGAGTCGGGATACGAGAAACAGAAGGATGATTGAAAAAGGATATATTTAAAAAAAAAATTGGAGAATTATAAATTAAAAAAATAACTAAAACTGAATACGTGAGGCAACTGTCTTTCAAATTTTTGCCTGTTTTGATATAGACTTGGAATAAGTAATGGATTAATTTTTAATAAAAAAAACACAATATTTTTACGTACCAATACCATAAGAGTAATATTGACAGTTTTAAATAAAATACAATGGAAAGGATATTGGTCGTACATTTGTGAGACACATTTTAATGTGAACAATTTTCTGGTCGCGATTTACACTAGAGAGGTACTCATTTGGTCTCAACTTATAGTCACTCTAATATATTGGTCAAGTGAATAGCTCGAAAATGGAAGAGTTAGAAACTAAAAAATTGAATTTGTGAGTCAACTATCGTTCAAATTTTTACCTGCTTTGATATATACTTGAAATAAACAATAAATTAAGTTTTAAAGAAAAAATGATTAAAAAAATGTATTATTTTTACAGGAAGGAAAATATTGGTTGTAAATTTGTAAGACACGTTTTAATGTAAACAATTTGCTGGTCGTGATTTACACAAAAAAAGTACGCATTGGACTTCAACTTATAATCAACCCTAAATACTGATCGAGTGAACAGCCCGCGAGCAGTGCAAAATATCTATCAGACTCGGGGGTAGTATTTCGAATACTTTTGTGATATTAAAATTAAATTATTTTATTTTGTTGTCGATACCGTCATGTCGTAAATCATAAATGATCACGGTCAATTAAAATATTATATAGCAGGGCTTGTATTATTTGAAATCAAAAGTTCGTTTTTCGTTATAATTCAAACATTGTACAATATGTTCATGTTAATTGTTATTTAGAAGTAAAACGTTAAACAACTTTTTCGTTTATCGCTAAACATATTTCACTTATATTAAAATTGTTAATTAAATAGATTTAAAATTATTTCGTTTTTCAATATTTCGTTAACGGTCATGTTATGTTTTGTAGTATAGTAAAACTTCCGTTAACAGTCACCTCTATGTAACAGTAATTATTTTTTGATCCCGTCGAGTGTTATAGGAAAAATAAATTAATACCTTAAACCTATACGATGAGCGCTCTAAATAATGGCCATAATATAATAGAAAATAATGGAAAATAAATATAAAACATTTTTAAAATTTAAAGTGTGTGGTTTGCCCAAATTATTTATGGCAGTTTATAGTTACCTTATCGAACTTTTACGATAACATTAGTTAATTAGTTACCTAGTTAAAAAGATTGCGTATAGATGATTTTAGTTTATTAAAAACAGCAGAAATTAATTTCGAAAAAAATTGTCTAAATAATACAATTTTAAAATAATCTAATATTACTAAATATTTTTATTTTTAATAAAAATATATATTACATACACATTTCTTTTTAATACTAATATACAACAACTTTTTAATTTTGAATGAACATAATATAGTAAATAACTCTTCAGCGATGCACATGTTATAAATACATTTTTAGTGCATATTATTGTGTATTTGTTTTTCTTTTTGTATGCACTTCTGTTAAGGGTCGTCTCAAAATAGCGGTCATTATTTCCGGTCCCTTTGGTGACTGTTATATAGAAGTTTTAGTGTATTTTATTAATTTTGTTTTACCTACCATTTTCCGTTTTAATTGCGTTTACAAATTTCAATTGTTTTAATTATAATATATAACGTTATACCGTACTGTTTGCAAGCCCTGATATTTAGGTACAAATACAATACAGTTTTTTTAACTTTGGCTATAATTTCAAATACTTATTTACAAATATAATTTGTTCAAAAAAAATATTTTAAGTGTTTGGAACACTGTCATACTACTCGAAATACTATTTTTTGCTAGTTTTTCCGTTCTTTTAATATTTTTCAAAAAATATTTTACCGTGTGTGATAAAATTTAGTTCATAATTTATTTTTTATATGCGAGTAGAAAAAAAAATAAAACATGCACGCAAATTTATTACTTGGCGTAGTATATTGGAGTGAACGCGATCAAAGGTTCACGCGATGGTTATCAATTGGGGAGTAGTGCGTATAATATTATGTACCGTGTGTGACCTAATTTACCATAAACTGCAGTGTACCAAATTAAAAGTCTATGAAATATGTATAAAATGTGTACCAGAATGAAAAAAAATGTTTATTCTATTTTTTTTTTATGTATAATAATTTATAGACGGTCGGGTTAAAATACCTATAATAATAGTATACAGTTTTTTATTGTTTATTTTTTTATACGGAAAATAAAAATGTAAATACATTTTTTTTAAGAAAAATTTAAAATATCCAATTTGTAAGTATAATTTCTAGAAAAACGGTTGCAGTAAAAAAGTTTATTTGAATAGAGTATATAGTTTATTTTTCACAATTGTTTAAATAACAATATATTTTTTCTCGGGTGTGAATAGTAACGTTCGAAACGTAATAACTTTTTGGGAATTTTCAGACGTAAGAAAATCTTAAATTACTCGTTTTTCTCACTATAATTTTTACTTTTTGTTGTTTAACTAGTACTGATTTCATATTTTTGATTTGTCAGGGATTTTCGTTACACCTTGTAAACTATAAAATTGTACCGGACAGGATACACACATATAATATACCATACATCCTTGTAATGTATACGATAAAAACGACAATATATATGCGGATAATTTTTTTTTCACATGATTCACTATCTGAGCGAATTTAAACTCTTCCATACATAATATTATTATGATGTTTATATGAAATTTTAATTTATAATTCTCGTGAACGAAATGCAAGCACATAAAACAACTCGTTGAATCCACGTACCAATAATGTAATAATAATATTATGTATTATTTATCAAATATATTTATATTATATATTAATCTAACACGTTTATTTCATCAGTATTGGTATAATATGGGTACTTAGTGTCGATAATTTTTATTATTTCGCATCGTTTTGAAATATTAATAGGTATCACTATCCCGATATGTCTCGAATTTATAAGTATATAATAAACAAATTCTTCGCTGAAAATTTGTATTTTATTTAATCCACACTAAATATATTAATCATTAATAATTTGAAAAATTACACGCGTGTGAACTTTTGAAATATCCGAGTAGGTATAGTAATACATTAATAATATTTATTTATCGGCAACACGTGTTTAAGTAATCTATATATGCATGCAAATTTAATAATTATTGGTATACACTGTGATTCATTAGATAATAAGCACAATTTTATAATGTAACTATTCACTTATTTTTTTTTCAGATTTAGATTTTTTAGCAAGTATATTATACAATTATAGAGATCATTTTTTTTGCCATATTATAAATGTCTCGTGATGAAACAAATTTCATTTTTTTCAAATGAGAAACACTTTTTTAATGAAAATCGTTAAACAGATGGTTTTTTTTTAAAAAATATATGTGCTCAATAATTTAAATTCGAAATAAAAGTTGCTTAAGATGGCGCTATACTAGCTTGAGTTGTTTCCGATTTATAAATGCATAGCATAGAAAATTGTACGTTATGGATAATCCATTTAGGTCAGTAGTTATGATTATAATATTTAACATTATAGAGTGAATTAACTCATTTTGGAAATAAGAATATTATCTTGTGAATCTTAAAGTTTTTTTTTTTATATGTATTAATATATTGTATCATTATATTCATTCAGCGAGTTATGATCATTTTAAAATTGTAAATTGTTTGTACATTTTAAAATGATAAACGATTTAAATATAAAAAAACCAATGTGATTCACTAGATAATGTTCTTAGTCCTAAATTTCATAGTAGGTTGATTCATTCTAATATTGAACATTACAGAGTCAAATGGATTTTCCAGAATGTACAATTTTCTATTTTATGATTTTGTTTGACAGAGACAACGCGCGAGGGTGTACCATCTTAAGCATTAAACGTTATGAAATAAGGATAATAATAAATTATGGTCTATGGTTATAGATTAGATAATTTTTACAAATTCTAATGATTTAAAAATAATATTTATAAAATCATCATATATTTTATTAACAGACACCTACCATAAAGCTTAATGACAATGGCTATCTTTGATATTTAGTAGATTAAAATTTCTTTTAAATTTGTATCATCCGAAAAATATTATAATCTACCTACTTTAAGAGATTCAAATATTTTGTATTTGATTTTCGGACGTTAAATTGAACCGTCTGTTATACCACAACAATAATAATATGTCGGTTGAATACCTATATAGCCGAGTTTCCACTATTTTGAGAGAATACATCTACGAAATATTATGTAAAATACATTAAAGTATATTTTACTAACTTACTGGTTTGATAGTTTCCTTTACACAATCAAGAAAAATCGGTCTAATAAAATCACAGTGAATATATTTTGTTTTTGTACTGTTTGTTTGTATATATTGTTATGTTTGAATGAAATTATATTAAGTAATCTCAAACAAATAGGTAGGTAACTTTAATATATTTAAATACTTTGCATAGTCTGCAATCATGAAGCTAATTTGAGGATTTCGCTCCATACATGGCGGTGAAAAAAAATAATAATACGGCTCACGTATTTCTTGATGACTATTTGCTCGAGTTCGTTTCGGAAAGTTTACATCCGTAAGTTCGTCAACTCGTTTTGAGCACATAAATAATCAAGTTCATTAGCTCAGTACAATCATTATTTCGTTTAATGTACCCATATTGCCGTATTATTTATACGTTATTACGCTATAAATATATCAGTGCATATCTGACGACGGTCTTGATAATATTATCATTATTATTAAGCGCAGTGTTCTGAGTAATACGACCGGGCAGTAAAATATTAAAACATCAATATTAGCTTTTAAATTTAAATGAGTTTAAGACCCTTCTGAAAGCCGGGTCTGCGTAGGTATATTATACCATCACACCTTCCGGTGTGATATTCCGGATAAATAAATAAACAACCACTAATTATACTTTAGGTTGGTATACGTGGATAACTACCTACCTATACATAGCGAGTGAAGTAATTTCTATTGCGGGATATATATATATATATAGTGGGGCATCTAATTTCGTGTCCGATTTCTGATTTTCGCTCCCCGCACCGGATTTGAGAATAAATTAAAACAATAAATATAATATTACGCTTAAGTGTGTACTGCAAAATTACTACAGCATGATAGGCTAACGAAAATTCGGTAAAATTATTAACGGTTTTTAGCTGCAGCAGTCTAAAGGAGCAAATGTTCATGAATTTATCATATTTTTTTTTTTAAACCTAAACTCGTGCAGAATGAAATAGAAAGTTGTTTCAAAGAATTATTCAAACCGATTTGACCGAATTTTACATGCTTTTAGTGCATGTTTATGGTTTTTCCTTAAATATTCCGTACCGATAACGTACAACGCTATTTATTATAGATGATCTGTAACATCGATCTGTTAACATACTTTTTAAATACTGAAAATGACGTAAACTAAAGTTGTTGGGACATATTTGAAACAACTAAATATTGTTGAGTCTCTGCGCTTTTTTTTAGAATATTTTATTACAAATCAAACTACTTATTTTTTGCATATCAACAATTTATGAACATAAATATTAAACGTCAAATTACGTTACATGATAGAGCGATTAAGATTATAGACATAAAAGTTTACGTCGTAATCGATTATTAATTTTATTTTTAATTAAATTACTATTTAGTAGAAATGCAAGTGTGGTAAATTTACCAGGTACATTTTTACCGGTAAAAAAATGTTGTGTAACCCCTCTAATCAAATGTAATCAAAAACGTATTTCTTGATTTGTAAATAAATCTTTTTTATCATCTGATTATATTAAGTAACAATACAATAATTATTGTACTAATCATATTTTCTATTTATTGACACTGTATAGGCATGATCAAACATCAATAATTATCAATTTATCATTTATCAGCTATCGATATTTGAATATTTGATAATTTTATTTTGAGAGTTTATGCCGTATTTTCAATTTTTTAGAGTTTCTAGTATCGTTTGTATTTTTTTCTTTTACTTTGTCCGCGAAAAGCGTATAATAATATTATATAGAAATGGGCGTTTTGTATAAAATCGGAAATACGCGCGAACGACAACGACGACGATAATAATAATAATACGTACTCGACTGCAGTTCAATAGGTACCATTCGATTACGTTTTACATAGCAAATTTTAAATATTATAATATAATATAATATAAACGCGGGTAATCGGCCAGATAGACGTAATGATGATGGCGGCGGCAACTCCTGCAGCGAGAGCAGACGAGGGAAGTAGTTTCCGATTTCGTCACAGATTCGATTAAGGCAGTGGATAAATACAAAAAGAAAAGCCGAAGGTGTTTCTTTTTTCACCCCTCGCTGGAGCGTAAAAAATGATGACAAACATTCGTTTCCAGCGCGTTCACCTAAACAAGTCCAGTGTTAGGACCAGATAACAAACGATTCATCTGGATAAATATAAATATATAACTACAATTTATTTTATCTAAGACACGGAGAAAAGAGATTCAAATCGAATTCAACTTTCAAAAGATAAAAATATTTTGTCCAGATAAATTACAGATAATTATTAATTAACCATAAAAAAATAAATTTAAATTAAATGATTACAAACAAATAAACATTTATGCACATTATATTATAAGAAATAATATTTAATTCAGATACAATATGTTGTAGATTGTATTAAGTTATCTACTAACAAGATGCACCTGAGGCAAAGAGAATAGAATTCGAAAATTTTCGGACAGTTCTTGAAAATGTGTACAAAAAAATATATCTTGTGAATTTATCTAGATAAGTGAAATATTTAGCTAAAATAAATACTAATATTACTTGTAATTATTTATCTAGATATGATGAAAGATAAATAAATAATTATCTAGTTAAGTCCTAACATTGCTCCGCGGAGACTACGTCATCTCGTCCGAATACCACAGTGAACTATCGAACTCTCGAGAGTAGATTAACCGTTTCTTTGGATTATCCGTAGTTCTCCCCGGTACCAGCACCAGTGTTTTTGTGTACCACAACAATATAATTATATGTTTTTATAAAAAACTAAATGAATAAGTTGTGAATGATTGAAAAAAAAATACAACTCGATAAGGGATGCACATGCACGCGACCCTCATTTTTTGTTCAAAAACATGTCTTACAGAAAAAAGTGCTCACGCCTCATAGAATGATCCAGTTTCAATAAATTTATTTTCTCTTGAAAGAGAATCACTTTTTATGGGACTTGAATTTTCAAAATTTTATTTTAAAACCATATAACACGATTTTGAATATAACCAATTTTTGCAAGTTTTTGTTTTTTTTTTTTATTATTTTTGTTTATCTTATGAAATCAAACATTAAAGTTCGACGTGTCCTGTAGAAATTTTTCTTTGTACTGACCAATGAAAAACAATGAATTAAATCAGACACTCACTCTACGAGGCGTGAGGGTTTTTTCCTTTAAAGCGTGTTTTGAGCAAAAATCGTGAGTTTCATATTTGACCCGCGGTGCCGTTGAGAGGTGCGCACATAAATTAACACATTAACTCACACCAATCATCATTTAAGATTAACACAAATGCTATGGGCGCCGAAATTGCATATTGCCTAAACATCGCTCCTTTTACCGTGAAGACACACGAGCCCTTAACACTTATCTGATAGGCTTTAAAATATTACACAATATAATTTTTTTTTATAACACAATAATAACATTTTTGTTTTGTCATCCGGCGTGGTTGCCGTGTCACCCCTATTTGACGGATAACCGAGAGTTTACAGAATTTCCCACGTCATTCCAATCGGTCTTCACTTTATTATTGTATATGTGGATAAAAAAAAAGTCTTGAGTGTTAAAATAATTTAATATTATACCTCAGTTAACGAATTGTATCCAAACAACGTTTCTAGTACACGAGTAGTGTCTGGGTGTCCCGACGACATTTCTCGATTTTTAATCAATAAAAACTGTTTTGGTAAGTTTACACAAGTTGTGTACTGATCCTGAATTCCAAATTTTCAATGAAGAAATTATTTGTCTTACATGATATTGTAGGTATAAAACGTATATTGTACACGAGAATAAAATGTGAATTTATAAAAATTGCTTAATTATTTTTATATTTACATTAGTTATAGATATGACGAAACATTTATTCTCTTGTAAATCATCAGTGTTTTTCAACCGGCGTGCCATGATTGCTTCTACGGATGTGCCGCGAGATTTCATGGTTATTGATAACTAACATTTTATGTAAAAATTCCACAAACGAACTCTATCACAAGTGATCGAAACATTTTCGTCAATTATGGCTGAATAGGTCCGGAGTAATCATCAATATGTTTAGGGAATATTTTTTAATACATCGTTGCCTGAAAATAATAGACATTAACTTTATTTCCTAGTCAATACCTAGTTTAATTCCCATATGCTTCTATC
This sequence comes from Pentalonia nigronervosa, assembly GCA_014851325.1. Lineage (NCBI taxonomy): Eukaryota > Metazoa > Arthropoda > Insecta > Hemiptera > Aphididae > Pentalonia > Pentalonia nigronervosa. The sequence continues at coordinate 101,595 of JACXSJ010000474.1, read as the reverse complement.
CAATTTGATCGAAAATATTGTTTATTTTTGAGTAGTCATTAATGTATTAATTTCTTAATTTACTCCTTTGATGGTAACATATTAAACTATGTTTGAAAGTTTTTAAATTCTGAGTGGAGTGATGAAAGTATTGGTTTTACAATGTCGTGTTATTTTTTTTTCTTTTGTGTCTACTGTTTTAATGCGGTAAAAGTGGTCCAATTTTCTTCATCAGAATCTTTTTTGATAGAAAAGTGAATTTAGTTGGTACTTAGGGGGGTCAAAAGTATAAAATTCTTAATAGTTTTTAAATGCACCGGAAAAAACAAAATAAAAAATTAAGGAAAAACGAGAATTTTTTCGCAAAGTAAATTTTTAACAAAATTTATTTTTAATTTTAATATAATAAAAGAAAGAATGATCTTAAATACATGAAATTTTCATCGAATGTTTATATAAGTATTTTCTATACATCATAACATTTCAAAATATTTTGACATTTTTTGAGCTATTTATAAGCATATACATTTTCGAGTTTTTTTTTCATTTTTATTACAAATAAAAATTTTTTTATTCGGTAAAAAAACTTGAAAATGTAATACAATGTTCTTCATAACTTGTAAATAAAAATTAAAAATTAAGTTGAACGCAAGTCTTTAATATTTTTTTATAAACATCTAAAATTGAAATTTCGAAAATATACGTAAAAATCACGAAATTTTTGCAATTTTTTCTGATTAGGATATTCATAAAAAAATTTCTATTCAAATCAAAGATTTGAAAATTGAACACAAGATTCTCTATAATTTTTTTAATCTTTTTAAAAAATAAAATGTTTTTTGAAATTCAAACTAATTTTTTATGAGCGTTTGAAAATAGATATTGGATATTTACCCGTTTTCTCCGGAAATGATTTTTATATTTTGATGTAATTCAAAAATGAATCATTGAAGACATTTTAAATTTTCACAAAATGTTTAGATTATCATTTCAAAAAAAAATTAAAAATATATTGACAATTTTTGAGTTAATTGTAATCCTAAGAACTTTTTGGTTTTCTCAATTTTTTATTTTATAAATATCGATAAAAAATGTTCATGGGGTAAAATTTCTTGAAAATATAATACAATATTCCTCATAAGTTGTTAAAATAGTAAATCTAAAATAATAAAAATATAATGTCACAATATTTTTTATAAACATTAAAACTTTAAATTGTGACCGAAATTCATCATGGAATATTTGCAAATGGTTTTATAGTCAAAAATGTATAACATTTTCAGTTTTTATAACTAAGGATTAAAAATTTAAAATAAGATTTTTCATAAGAAGTTTATAATGTGACCAAAAAATAAAATTATAATTATATTATATAATTATGTATATAATTATACATTTCAATTTTAAATTTAGACAAAATTAGATATTTAAATAAAAAATGGCAATGTTAGTTATTTCGTTGTAACTTAAAAACGTTTTGTGTGGGTGTTTAAAACTTTTAAAGTATATTATTATATTTTATACATAATGACATTTTAAAATATAATATTTTTTCCAAAATTTAATTCCTCCTACCGTATTATTTTAATAATAAAATTAATTATTTTTATAGCAATAATATCATAGAATACACTTAGTTATGGAGGTTAAAAGATCATCTTCGCTCTGAACCTTTTTTTGTATACAATGATTGATATCATTCAGTTCAAATTTAACACATCCATGAAAGTGATCAACTCCGCAAATACTGTAGAGTAGAGCGTAAGTGGGTACCATTTACCGACCTTTTTTTATTTCATTCCTTGTTTTTACAATAAAATATCACTTTTTATCATCGTTTATGAGGACTTTTTTTACTGTCTTCTTCAATTACAACTTATATAATAATATTATTAATAATCAGAATTCATAACATAAACAAATAATTTTTCATTAAGTTTTTAAAATCAAAACGGGTGGATTGAAATGGGCAAAAGTTACACGCACTTCTAAACACTTCAAATTCCTAATTTATATTCATCAATCTATATTTTATACATCAGCATGATGATATGTCGTGTTGCTATAAAAAATTTAAAATCAATCCTAAATATAAAATAGCATAAAATATGACACGATATGTTCTCGTAAAAATGTATCGTCGTTGTGTTGCATTACACGTTTCAATGTTTATATAAAAAACGCAGATTTTCAGATACATAAAAAGCTACTCAGAAAGTAATTGCAGCTCTGCACATGAAAATGGATTACCCTGTGTACACCGTGTGCTGTGTGGAGTGTGCGTTTGATGGGAATGAGCATTATTTTTGAAGGCTGATACTTCGTACAATTATTTGCATTAGTCAATCGTATTGGGGACGACGTCGGCGGTTGAGCGTACGAAAATAAAATAACTAAGAAAACTGTATAAAACACACACATACACACGAGTTTACTCTGACGGATTGACTTTAAACAGAAAAAAATTGGATTTGGTACAAAATCAAATGTTATTCGAATGGAATTTCTGAAGAAACCGCGTCCTGGGTAAAGGAAATACGCCAGGGAATCCTTCTGCAGTTTCTCGTGGGGTGACTGGCGAGGAGATATATCGATAATTGAATTTTTGCGAATAATATTTACATGTTTTGAGATTATAGGAAACTGATCGCGGAGTAATTACCTAACCTATGAAGGTATGCTCACAGAGTATAGCTACAACTAAATATGATATCATAATACGATCGTGGCCAATCGCATGTTTATTAAAAAATATTATAATATAATATAATAATAAAATTTGATGGCTAAAAAGGCAAAGTTGTATGTTACAAACACTGTATTTTACAAAACAGAAGTTTTAATATATTTTTAATTATTTTAAATCAAATGATTTGTTTTGTGGTTTTTTGGTATTTAGTCTTACAACTGATTTATTTGTAAAATATTCTATAGATTATATAAATTACTACTTTTAGATCTTAACACTTTTTTAAACCTAATTTTAATGTCTCTTTTAATTTTAAATGGAACTTGTTAAAAATTGTTAATTTAATAAAAATTAAAATTAATTGACTTCTTATATTTGTCCAATTAATATTTGGATCACGATAAAATATTAATATAAGTCTCATTAATTTAGAACTTATTATAATTGTGCACTAAAAAAAATACAAAAATCTTACGCTATCATCTATCTATTTTCTTGCCCTAAAATCGCAAAAATTGAAGTATCAAAAAACATGTTTTAGTATTATGGTATATTGACATTGACTTATAATATTTTGTCAAATGAAGAAGACGATCTAAATTAGGGGTCGGCAACTGGTGAACCGCAGTCCAAATCCAGACCGCGGAAGGCAAAACTCTGAACACTGTCAACACATTGTACTTCATTATGTTATTTACTGTAATAGTATTATTATTAATAGAGAATATTTATTTAATTTAATTTAATATACTCAAATTATAGTTATATCATAATTCATTGCAAATATTTTATTGGGTAGGTAATAATCGGTTTTATTACGATGTTATCGGCTGACAGCCTAGTCGCGACAACACCAAATATCAAATATATCGATGGCGTAAAATTACGTTTATTGCTTATCTAAATTTACTTTAATTACTAAATAATTTTTTTTTATTTTTATACTCCTAATATTCTAATTTTTGACATAAATTAATTGTAATAACTAAATAATTATTTTTATTTTTATACTGCTATTTTTAAAATATAAAGATTTGAAAAAGATTTTTTTCACTGGACCTCATTGATTTATTATTTTAATCTTTAGGATTCTAATGAAAATTACTTGCCAACCCCTGATCTAAATAAACATAATGAATACATAAAATAGTTTTGAGAAAAATTTTACTTACAACTTTTAACCTCTTACTCATTGATATATAGAGTGATTTACTGCGCATGTTATTCCCATTTTTTCACTCAATAAAGAATTTATTCAAATTCTGTTTTTTTGAATTTTTAAATACACAAAGATAATTTTTAAAAAGTTTTGAATCTTTTCATACGGACTGTCTTGTGATGACATTAACAAGCTTCTGTTTTGAAATGAAAACTACCTCCTTCACTATTTAACTTCAAATTATTTAATTAATGTACCTAATTTAAAATTCAAGTGGAAGGTTTCCCAGTCATTAAAACAATAATGCTAAGGATAATAGTCCTTAAAAATAGTTTTTAAAAAATATAAATTATATTGATAGATTTATATAAATTCCTAAAATGTTCAAATTACTTTCATATCTTTCAAACCCGTTTTCTCGTGAACCTATTATCATTAATGCATAAAGTTAACTAATTCAAAACCCACTCGTCCTGAAGATTTTGATTTTAATTGTCGCTCTTTTTAGATAAATTAATTGTTAAATAGTTAACCATATAAAAGGAGAGTCGCATAAAAAAAAAAAAAAAAAAAAAAAAAACAGAAGTTTGTATCTCTACATGACACTCTTTAGCAAGTAGCGCAAATATCTCAAGAGTTTGAAAATGTGGCCTTTAAATACCTTGCTATATTTAAAAATTCCAAAAATCAGATTTTGAATAACTGCGTAGAAAAAAAGAGGTTGAGCATTCTCGGTGAATCATCCTAGAAAATATGTTCAATCACGGCTACTGTAACAATTGCTACTTTTACTATATTATGTGAATTTCAAAAATATTTCGATTAGCTTTAAAAAATAATATTTGTATCGATAAAAAAATAATTAAAACAACCCACTTAAATCCGTTATCGTTTCAAGTGGGTAGAACTCGATTGCATATACGATCAACATTTTCAAGGAAATCAATGCGTACGACGTGTTACGTGTAAGGTTCCTACAAAATAAACTGTCAGTTTTCATAGAATACTAATAATGTTTTCAAAGAGTTGATATTTTTACTGTGAATTAACATGGCTATTAAAATAATTGTTAAAAATAATACACTAATAATTGTTCTATTATAGTTAAATTCGTCATCATAAAAAATTTAAAAAGCATTCTGATTTAAATATAAATATTATAAATGATTGAATTTAATTACATGCAAATATTATAATTATAATTGATGATCAGTTTTATTGAAACTTGAATACAATATTTTAAATCGTACGGACCAATGCTCAGACTAGTGATGTTAATGAGAAATTTCCTGAACAATTTTCATACCTAGAACAAAAAAAATATATATAAATTAAAAAAACTAATAAAAATTAATTTTAAATTTAAAATATATTTTAAATGTTTACTTTAATAATGTGACAACACCAATACCATTAAATACATTTGAGTTGTATTTAAAAAAAAAATATTTTATTTTTTTTTATTACATACATTTCTTGAAATAATTTTAACTCAAACCAAAACAATTTTCGCAGTAAATATTCAAAGCTCTTTTATTAATACATATTTGTAGCAGTCTAAGACATATACCACACATCTTTGCAGCCCCAAAACCACAGTCAATACAGTAAGAGTTCCTACAACGGTCACCCAAAAGACCGGAAATAATGTCCGCTATTTAGGGGTGGCTGTCCAATAGAGGTGACCGTTAACAGAGGTGCAATATTTCCAGATGACCGCTTTACAGAGTGCATAAAAAAAACAAATGCACAATAATATATATATATATATACAGTAAAACCTCGTATATATAACCTTGGTAAGTCGAAATAAATGTCGTTACCATACGAACATTTTAGTGAATTATCAACCTTAGTAAGTCAAAAACTTCAATAAATGAAAACAAGTTTATTTTCCTTGAATTTTGACTTTCCAAGGTTCTATTGTACAAAAAAATTTATTTATGATATGTGCTACACTGAGTAGTTATTTACTACTACTGAGATTACTTTGATAGTCTACTTGAAAACAATAGGATGTACATTTATTCTAATCTAATCATTCATTTCTTTTCATTAAACAATTAATTATTTTATTATGTTATTTTGAATTAATCGTAAATAAAATAATTTTTAGTTAATATTAAAATTATAAAATCTTATATATAAAATTATTTTTATGACTATTTAATTAATATCAATACACTTTTAATTTTTAACTGTCAATCAAATGTATTCGGTTTTAAATTATCGACCTTCCAGATTTCTATTTTTAAGAATAGACAAAATGTGTGCGGTATTGAACGACGCCCCTGTCGTAGGCTATAGATAGCAATGCTAGAATTAGGTAAAAAATAGAAGGGGGATGTAAAAGTGAAAAAAAAAACAATGTACTGACCTGATTATTTAAATATATTCATTAATATTAATATTATTAAAAGGGGTACGCATAAAAAAATTTCTAAAAAGAAGAAACTCCCACGTTTCTCTTCAATTTAAGCACTGATAAATAGTTAAAATATTCGGAGTTCGTGTAAATACGTAACGTGTATATTTTTCATTCTAACCAATCAAAACGTGAGTTTTTTTATTTTTTTTCCCGTCATTTTGAGATTTTTAATCCCGAACTCCCCTGATTTTCTGAAAATATTTTATCGATGATTATTTTGATTTTAATTATTATAGTAATACCTATTAGTGTTTCAACGAAAACAAAAAAAAAATTGTTCGAGCGCCAACGGATTACTCTCTGCGAATCGATTTAAGCTGTGGTCGCGGCAGACGAACGGGTATACTTATATTATGGCTCGTACGAATTTCTGATTCCAAATAATTTTCTTTTCGTCGAGAAATATCGTATTGGACGTATATATGCGTGGACGCACAGATCGAGCAAAATAAATTTAACCTCAGCCAATGATTACTGCAACCATACACGAGTTTGATTAGGAAAAACATAGCAATAATATTAAACAAAACGTGTACCAATGAATATATTAATATATGAATACACTTTGGAACTCATGAATGAAATAATTCAGAGAAAGGCGATCATATCTACATTAGAAACGTATAAAATGTACGTTTTATAATTATTTACAATATTTTATAGTAGTTTTAGGCGGTCAACTTTAGAAATTTATAAAAACTTTAAATATCTCTCAAGCATAGTTTTACATTAATTAATTAACAAAAGTTTTGTTTGCAAAAAAAGTAAAGGTTTCCATTTGAGTTTCTAAAGTTAACCACTAATATATTAGAAAGAATTATAAAATGCAAAAATCATTTCAGATGTTTTCAAATAAAAAAAAAAAATGCACACACGTATATATCAATGGCTAAGAGAACACAAACTCTTTATGTCACAAACACTGCATTTTATGGATTAGTCATTTTAATATTTTCAATTATTTTAAATAAATAATTTGTGTTGTAGTTTTTTCGGTGTACCTATAATATCTCTTTTAAATTTGAATTGGATTTGTTATAAATGACAATTATAATATATTTTTTACATTGTACATACAATGTTTGAATGGACGTATTAAAAATTGTTAATTTAATTAAAATTCAAAAGTAACAATAAGTCTGAACTTATTATATTTGTCCACCTTACATTTAGATCACTATAAAATATTTATTGTGAACCTCATTAATTTGGGACTTGTTATAATTTTGCGCTAAAAATACAAATATTTAAGTATCAAAAAAATAAGTTTTAATTATGATTATATTGAACAATATTTAATAATAATGTTTTGACAAATGAAAAAGACGATCCAAATTATTAGTCCCAATGTACTTGTAAAACAATTTTGAGAAAAATTGATCGTACAACTCGCCTAGCCTCTTATATATCGAATTATTACATACAATTTATTCAAAATGTCACGCAATGTACACGACATGAGTATATAATATATATACGTATTTAAATAACATCATATACCTGCAGGAGTATATAGGCATGCTCCATGTATACAGATAATGTGTACAAGAGGACAGATGCAATTAATTATAATACGAGATTCCGGAAAACATTCCGCAAAGACCACGGTGCCGAAATTTACCTTGTGAATAGAATTTCGCAAATGGATTATCTGCAGCCACATGGCGCGTGCGCTGTTATTATTATCATAATCATCATCGTATATTATAATGTATATTCCCGTTTTAATCCCGAGGGCTGGTGGTCTGTACACAGACGAGCACTTTACATAGTTGAACATATCGTTTTGTTAATCTCTCGACCCTTTTCCTGTACGTATATGTATGTATACAATATTTGTGTGCTGTACTACTACGGTGAACACAGACACGACCCGTTGAACGCGCATATATGAACATAGGTGACCCGTAGGCAGTCAGCAAGCGGTTAGACACGTGGTTAGGGATGGGTTCGGTCTAGTCGGAAGTGGTGGTGGTACTCGACGTCTTGAATTAAATATCATCTCGATTAATCATCTTTCGTTTACCGGAATAACCGGAGCGCTTGCAGGAGACTTCTACGACGGGGATTACGGAGAAGGTTGTAGAAGGGGTTGTCGAGGGGTTCCAGAGAGGATTACGGTGGGTAGCGTTAGGACCTGATAACAAAAAAATCGTCTAGATAAAGATAAAAATAACTACACTTTTTTTTTTATCTAAAATACAGATAAAAATATTTTATCCAGAAAAATTATAAATAATTATTGATTAACTATATAAAAATAAATTTTAATTTAATCGTTATATATCATGAAAATTTACACTATTTAACCACATTAATTTCCGATTGGGCTCTAGATGTCCTTCTAGGCCGTAACCGAAGATTTCGCTGTGTATCAAAGTAATTGCTCCATTGAGTAACTTATATATCTTAAATCGTAGGGATAACTTAGGAATTACTATTATAAGAAATAATATTTATTACAGATATAATATTTTGTAAACCGTGTTATATTACTAACAAGACGAACCTGAGACAAAAAAAATAAAATTCAGAAATTTTTGACCAATTCTGGAAAATGATTAGTTTAATCTTTAATTTATTTTGTAAATTTATCTAGATAAGTAAAATATTTAGCTAAAATAATTATTAAGATAATTTGTAATTATGTATTTAGATAAGATGAAAGATAAATAAATGATAATCTAGATAAATTTAGCTAGATAAGTCATAACACAAGGGTTGTGGTGAAAGCTAGTCACCAAAGAGCACGCACGAGATAAAGACGTCTGAAAATGAAGCACAAAAAGACAACGTTTCGTGTTAACTACGCTTAATTCGTCGTCGCAAGTATGTGACGTGTCTCAGTCCGTCAAATGCGCAGTCACCAAAATTATAATATATGGCAGGGGTGGTGAACCTTTTTCGGGTCACGTGCCAGCGTTTTATCCTCAAAGTTTTCAAAAAAATTCACGTGCCAGTAATAGGTATAATATGACGTGTTCATAGAGTACCTATAAACATTTTATCTGAGGAAATGGGAATCTTGAAAAATTCACTGCAATTATTTTAATATTAGTAGTGTATTTTGTTAGTCTTAAATGTTTTGATAAAACATAAACAGCATTATTAGCTTTAACGAACAATGTATTATTTCTGATGTTTTAATTTGAAATTATTCACTGTGAAAAATAAATTTTTACATAGGTATTACATGTATCGACGCGAATATTCAGTTTATTTGGAATGAGCTATGGGCTTCTTTTTTTCAAAGTATAAAAGTTTAATGTCTGGAAACAGTGAGTTCCAAACTTTTGTAACTGATAAGTTAATTTTTTGTAAATAAATTATTTTTAAAAAACGCAAGATTATACAATGAAATAAAAATATTTCAGCGTGAAATTTTATATTGCTTTGAACTCGACGACGATCATTAGTAGTACATCAACGAGACAATCTACAATCGGTTTTATTTGGGACAAGACGAATTCCATAGTCATAGCGGATTTGAGATACCTCTAATCTTTGTTTGATACTAATGAAATATTAAATAAAATATTATGTAATAAACTCCTATAGACAAACTTTTTTTTAGAATTCGTCTTTTTTATCACATTATACATATTTAAACTCAAATATCTTTCGCGAATTGCCGATTACAATACAACGACATTGGAACGAGACAGATGCCGACAGTGAGAAATAAAATGCCGACAATAAAAGTTAATATTTACATACAATATATTATTAGGATTTAGGTCACGATTTTTTGTGTTCATCAACTTCAAGTGAAAACAAAAATTATGAATGAAAACAATTGGCAGAAATAATATCATAAAAATCGCAAAGACCAATGTCATTGTCTTGTGCTCCCATATTGTTCTGCGTGGGAAATGGAGCCACGCATACTATGACTAAATGTCCTCTGAAACAATATATACTGTGATAGTGGTATGTGCGAGGCAGCGGCGTTAATAAGAGGGAGACACGGGAGCAGTAGTACTCCATTGGCGTTTTCTTTTGTTGACGTATAAACGAGCGAGTGGTTTTTATTTATAGAGATTTAATGTGTACAGACTACAGTGTGATTGTTCTATCACGAAATACGCGATGGGAATTTAATTTTTAGTTTTGAAAAAAAATACGACTATGATCATCATTAAAACATAAAAGAGTATAAATATTATTAGAAATTATTTGTTAGTTTTTATAATACTTTTAACGATAATTAGTTTTATTTTAACATAGTAATTTATGTGTAGTAGTTGCATGGTTTTGAATTTGAAATATTTCACTTACAAGTTTGAAAATTGAAAATATCACTGTTTTTAAAATATTTTAATGAAATTATGAAAAATATTTTTTTGTCTTTTGAACGTATTCAGTCGTAGATGGTTAGAAATAATTATTGATAACACAGAGAAAACGTCGATAATAAATCGCTTCTCAACCAAAGTTTACGAATTATTATGGTAATAGACTTAAGGCTAGGGAATAATGCCTTAAAAATTCTTAAAAAAATGTATGCCTTAAATAATCACTAAAAATACTATTAAAATATACATTTAAAAAAAATCATAATATTTATTAAAAAATTTTTATTTTAATATATTTAGATAATATTTACATATTTATTATTATAACTTGTATTATATAATTGTTTTTTAATTATCGGGAACTACTTCTGATATGTACCAATAAGTAACAATGCGAGTGATCATTGATGAAAATAACACAAACACTAATTTGATATAAATAAAACTATGAAAATAATATCTCAATTCCAGAAAATCTATTTAAAACTATGTTTTTTTTTTATAATATATTTATAAAACTTAAACCTTGATATTAAGAATAGTCAAATGTGCATTTATAAATGAAAAATGATCAAAAATATAAAATATTTAAATATGCAACTTTAAATTTTGAATTTAAACTCATATTATTATGAAACAAATGTCTAAATTACTCATCTATGTTTTTAATAATTATTGAAAAACATGAAAACTCCTATAAGTCCCTAGCCCTAGAATAATGGTAATTTATCAAGTGTAATCAATATTATATTATAGGTTATTAGTTTATCACTCATCTATTGGCTATGATTTATCAATTATTTATCATTACTTGATTATACAATAAACCAACTTTTAAAAATATTTTCTAGCTATATGATTATGACTTTCATAAACTTTTATAAATAATACACATTTTTTTTATTTATATTTTTCACACAAATAAAATGTTATTCATGAAATATCTTAAGAAAAAAAAATTAAGACATTTTAAAATTCCAGTAATGGTAAGTATTGTGTTCAAAAAATAATTGTATGAATAAAACTTGCGCTAATACACACTAAATCGTTCAACGTTTTGCTTTTATTATAGCTGTTTTTCAAGGTATAATAATTATCAAAGAAATTTAAGTAAGAAAATTGAAATACTGTATATACTCCGAGTTCAATTCCAAATCTATAAAATTGCTGCGTGAAACTAACTTTCCTGCAATCTTTATTGTTGTTTCAAAAAGTTTTTACTAAAAATAGCCAATACAACAATATATCAAATCACCGTCAGAGCAATAATATAATAAATAATAGGCTCAACTTAATATTACCAGTCGAGGCACCATCCAATACTGACATAATTTTAAACAAATAATATTGAAAAATTAACAATAATTGTTTTACGATATTTAGATTTCCGAACAGGAAGACCTCTCGACAGTAAATATTTAATTTTAGATAACGAGTACAGTGTGACACTATAACGGCCCACTCAGTTTTTATTCTGATAATATTATCGAAATTGATTAAGATAACAATAATAATACACTTTTTATGGCTCAGCATGGCAGTGTGGAATTTTAGGAGGCGTTTACGTTGTTTTTTCTCTTTTATTGAGCTTGTATTTTTTTTTTATTTTTTTTTTGAAATCATCTCTATTATTTTTTGTACATTTTTTATTTTATATATTTTATTAAATATCAAAAGCGAGCGTTTCTTATTGTCGCTATACATTCTCTGCATTGTTTGAACAATGAATCTCGTGTTAATGCTTGTTAAATAAATATATAAACTCACTGGCTATACGTACCTGATAAAAAAAAACCACTACGTATTGAATTATTATGACTACTTATATAATGCAGACTCGAGTGGAAAAACATTTTCGTATCGATATTGAGGGGAAAAATTATTCTTTGTATTAAATAATTCTGTACCTATCTACCTACGTACTGTGAATAAGAATATTAATTAAAATTACACCGCCCGAGATAGACTTTTCTGCAGGGAGACTGCTACAGTTTTAATATACACTCAATGCGCCCGTTCTTTCATTCCGCCTCGACTGCACTCAGGCCCGACTGCAGTTTTTTTATTATGCTTTTTACTCTTTCTCGTCGGTACCGTTTCGCTTACCGTGAAAATATGTTTAAACGTAAAAATCGCACACTCAAAGTACCTAACTATAACGCCGCGGCGTATCGATAATTGATATTATGATTAATAATAATTTATTTTTTATAAATAAATATATTTTATTTTTTTATTTCAAAACCTTATTCGATAAGTTCTGATTTTCTATTCTTTTCGTTTATAACACTTATGAAATACGTACTAATCGCGCCGTTAATTTCATTGCTTAAATCCAAAGATCTCGAAATAATTTATTCGTAGTCGTGGTGGGAAATAAGTCTGAAATATTTTCACTAAAATTTCTTAGAATATTATTCTTATATCGGTATATATTATTATCCGGTTATTCTTATACCTCTTATAATTGGATCGGAAACGAAAATCATACGAGCAGTCAAGTGTTGACAAACGTTTTTTTCAGTCAATGTATATAATAATATGATATGATATGATATTATTTGCAGTCGTCAATAATTCAATATGCACACCGGTAAGTCGATATATAACAACGTCCGAGTTTTCTTAAAGCCATCGTAATGTAAACATATCTACGACGACAGCTCGAATACACAAATATTTATTTTATGTTCTAGATTCGTTTACAACGAATGCTAATAATATAAACTCAAATTCAATTGGACGGTTTTTGCGAAAATTTTCGCAGTGTTATTATATAGGTTTCTATATACGCAAACCGTGTCGTCAACAGGAGGACGTTCACAACACTGTTGCACTGCAGTGATTTCATACCGTGTACTTCAGTATAGATGGACCCGTAGCCGTCAACTATCGTTGGGTACTTTTGCTACCTCGTACATTTTTTGGGAATAGCAAGAGTGTCGTTTTGCTACTCCAAAATGAATTATATTCAACATTTATTATTAAAGTTTTTGATTGTTAAAAATATGTAAGTGCCTTATATTTTTAAGATCGGGTGGATACAAAACCATATATTCTGCGAAAGTGTGATAGACAATAGTGTTGAGCAAAGATAATTAAATATTTATCGAGATAAAGATAAAAGACAATTTCAATTTATCTAGATGAATAAAAAGATCATTTTTTATTTATATTTCATAGTGATTTTTAATTACACAAAATTAAATATAATACTTTTAATTTTATTATAGCTACACAAAATTACTTGTAACATAAAAATTGTCAATCATTAGAATGATAACTTATTTATCTAGATAATTTAGTTAAGATGACACAATTATTTATCTAAAATGTCACATTTTTAAATTTATATAGAAGAGATAAAAGATAATGAATTATTTATCTATATAACTCATCTAGATAAATTTATCTTAATATGCTCAACACTGGTGGTAGTGATAGATCGAATAGATCTACAGATGTATTTGTATTGTTTAATAAATTGTGAACATTGTCCAAAACACTTTATAATAATATTATTAACACTTAATATTCTCGATCGGCGGTTACCTTTGTCATCTCCATAATAAGCTACAACATCTCTCCACCACCACTCCAGCTACTCATGGATCGTGAATCATTACTTTTAATTAAACTCTGTGTCCTACATTTTCCTGTACCGGTCTTAATTTTGATATTTATTTTTTGCTAACAATAATTTTAATATCATTTCTGCAGTTTGCAGAAACGCTGTTCTCTGTGCTATATGCGTGGCAAGGATATAATAATATTATTATCGACAGAGTTTTAAATTTTTTTTTGGGTTAAGAAAAAAAATCCCATATTACTCTGTGAGATAAAAGATTATATTATTACATTAATTAATATTATTTTTTGAGACTGACTAGAAATTTCCATCACTTGCCATTGATTCCTCCACCAAACAAACAAAATGATAAATCTCGAATGAAATATTTCTATAAGAACCTTGTAAGAAAGGTACTTCAGTTTTCAGATTCTGACCGATGAATGTATAATATTATATTGGTTAAACAGTATTGTGATTTTTATCGTGTCATCAAAATTTTCGGAGTGTAAAATGCTTCAATATTTTTATTTTGAAAGGAAGTTTCTATTAGAAAATTGGATCTAGTCGATACTATGGCTGACAAAATTAGAACATTTGTAATACTTTTAAAAATATCCAAAAAAACACTAAACATCGAAAAAAACGAGAATTAAATATTTTATTATATATTAATACCTATGTAAATAGACTTTTCACCAAAAATCTATACTACATTTTTTTAAACGAGATATGATTTTCAAAATAGTTTGGCCTTTTTTGAACAATTTAATAATGTTTTAAATGTTTGAGTTATTTTAGTTTTTTTGAAAAACAATTGCAATAATATATCAAATATATATGTATATATATATATAATGTTTATACTACGGACTATAAAATATAATAGAATATTAAAGAGATCTTAAATTGATCAGACAGAAATATCAAAATACATAATATAATGTACCTACAATTTTATAAGACATTTTTAATTAAAATATTGATGGAATTCATTATTCAAGTGAGTAATAATGACTTTTTCTTTAACGGTTTTACTTATTTTCTTGCAATTCAAAAAAATTAATTGTTGAGACTGAAATATTTTTACCTTTACTTACATATATCATTAATTACAGTTTTGATTGACGAATACTGTTCTATAGTAAAATAAATATAATATTATAAATAAGGAGTAGATATTTATATATTTATGATATTTTTAAAAAAAATTCTAAATTCATGCACAGTAAGATAGAAAATTGTTTAATTACTTGAAGAACTCAAATTGACAATTTAATATTGAATATAATTTTGCATATTTGTCTGATTTTTACTTATTTGATCATATTTTTATATTCATCATACTTTTAGTGCATATTTGTGGTTTTTCATCATAATACATTCTGTACTAATAACGAATAACGACAATATGGGACAATTTTGCTTTTGAAAATTTAAAAAAAACATCACCTACCTACCTAATATCATTCAGTGCAATGCCCAAGTTTTAATTAATTTTTAATAAATAAAATAAAGCTTGGTTTAATAAATTATTGATTGATTTTTATTGGTGCATATTTTGAATCAATTCCAACATATTTTTATACTTTTTGGGGCATATGTACATGCATATTTTTTAATTTTTCAAAATACAAATACCCGCTGCATAATTATAAAATATCTGAAAGCAAAATTGCTTTTCGTGTTCAACGATTTGATCAATGACGTCCACAACTACTGCAGTGACCCCCTACTTGATGACGAGACATGCAGCAGAACGACTTAGCCGGTCCGTTTACACTTAAAACCACGAGTAGAATAATTATTAGTTTACAAAGCAAATTATTGAAATGACAATAAACAACAGTTCAAAATGACGTAATCTATTCCATTAAATACGCCACTGGTGCTGTTTCCCACGGAATTAAAAACTATAAATACCTATATCGGAGTTTTGGCCAGATACACTGTAGCCGACCCGGCTTAGCCACCCCTTAACCTCCAATCGCGCCGACCCTGAAGTCCCAAAAGCCCTTCTCAAATCTCTAACCGTGGTTTCCCCAAACACTGTAAGCCGCTGTCGCATCCCCCCCCCCCATACAAACGGGTACCTGAACATGTACTTAAACGTATTAAAATGCACGTCGAAAACGTATGTAATTAAGTCTCCAAGGGGAAGGGGGGGAGAGACTTGCGGTCCAGGATAATGGTCATAAACCGTTCCTTCCGGCTGCAGCAGCTCGTTTGGGTTTTCCCGGTTGGGTGACCAGCCGACAATTTGTTGGACCCAGCATACTAGTGAACGTCTTACGTGATTCAAACTTGTGGAGCCGAAAATATTGATGAAATTCTGAAATTTGTTCCGAGATATTCGGTCTCGACCTCGCGCCCATCGCCATCGTCGTCTCAAAGTTAGTTCATGGCACGCCCATTTTCTGACATTCTTTGCCAAAGCAAATATTATCTTAAGGGTACGCTCTACTCAGGAAATATTTCGCGAATGCGCCTTTTTACGAGCACACGCTCAACGAAAATATCATACACAATGTATCTGCTACACATTCCATCGCCGACGTTTGAAAACAAAAACCACGCGGTTTTTGCAGCTGTGTAAACGAGAAAACAATAACGTTATAAACATGTTTGCTCACAATAAATAGCTATTACAATTACATCTTCCAAATTAATAATAATTATAACGTTTGAAAAACTTTTCATTTTCAAAAAATACAATTACTTCACACGAATCTAGTTAAGTACTTATTTGGAAAATATCTCGGCACGGAAATCGTAATAATTTTCCCAGACAGAATAAATAGTTTAAGAAATGCACGTACAGTAACGTAGGTTCTGAAATAATATTATTTTTACCGTCAAAAAAATAACCACGAGACTTTGGTCTTAAAAATAGATTATTTATACATGTGGGTCGTGATGAAGTAATGTCATTTGTTTTGGAAAAGATCAATCTAAAATTATTTTTCCACGTGTGTCATCACTTCGTCTTTTTTCCTGCTTTTCACCTGTGCACATTAAACTTTTAATAATATTTTTTATGTTATTTACACGTTTTTGCAGAAGAGGGATAAAAATAGACGGTAATTACTTTGCCTCGGGTTCCGGTTGACGAGGACGTTTGTTGTGCGTAATACGGATCGCGGTAACTACAGACACAGAAATATCGTTCGTCGACAACAACATGGCCGCTACTTGAGACAAAAATATGAGGTATGTAGGTGTTAAAATTGTGTAATCATAGTAGCTGTAGAACCGTAGGAGAATGTTCGCAACAACTTTTGTTTACAAAAACAACACAATCTAAAAAAAAGTCTCTCTAATCTCTATAATAGGCCATTAAACCGTTTTATACGAGGTTTGTTATTGGACATTTTAATACAATATTAAGAAAAAATTAAATTTTAACCTGCGCAGTAGACATTTCAAACTATTAGTTTTCATTTGTTTATTTATTTTTACTAATATCACTTTTATCAATAATAGTCATAATTTATTATATCAATAACATTTTATTATTTTGTCACATAATATTGACGTTTTAAATAGTTGACAACATGAAATTGGATAGCGACTCCGTGGTCAAAAAACACCGATGTAATATATTACATTTATAATTACTTTTTCACGATAACATATTATTATACCGTACATGAACACTGTTTTTAGTATCCATACATATGATTGAGACGAAGACTACGCGGTTAATCCGCCCGCGGATAACCGAGTGTTTACTGTGATATGTGTACACAGGAATCCCATTATTACACGGGATAAAGTAAAAAATAAAAAATAGAACGAGACGCTGAAAGGGTATAAACGGGCGATGGGGTCGGAGAAAGTACATGGATATAAATATAAATATTTTGTTTTACAATTTGTCTCGAGTGTACAATATTATATAGGTAATAAGTGTGTATACTACGAGTATTACATGTATGTATAGTAATAATATATATTATATTATTATTACTATTATAGCATATTTAAACCGATATTGACTTGGGTATATAATATTCCGTGTAATCCGCTTTCGGTCGTTAAAGCCTCCCTTACAGTCCCGTCGTCCGCGCAACCCTCCAAACCTACACCCCCACTGATCGCACATCCTAATAGTCGCCGTTTCGCTCCTTCGTAAGCTCATTTCGTAAGCTCGTCCGCACCGGAACTAACAAATCGGCAGCGTATGTCTTATTGATACGCAGTGGCAAAACCTCCCCTAACGGACATCTCCGAAAAGCGGACGATTTTTCGGGAATAAACTATACACGCATTTTCTACAAACCGAGCCTTCTGAATAGTGGACACGATTGCAGTGACTGAGAGTGTCCGATGTTTAGAGGTTTCAATATACTATGTAAATTATTAGGCTGGACATTGACGAGTTAAAAAGTTTAAGTCGAGTTACTTTTTTTTACAAGTAATTTCTAATTTAACGAGTCGAACTATAATTGTCTATGTTATGCAAGAACATATAATTATGAGTTGATTAATTTTATTGTCATGTTAATTTTTTTTCTAAAACCACAGATTTAAAATATATTCCATTTTATAAAATTAATTTTATATATAAAAAAAAAAAAAAAAAAAAACATTATTTGAATTATGAAATATTTTTTATAAATATAATAAGTAATAAATAATAGTTTATAATAATATTTTTAATAATGCATATTCACAGAATATAGTATTATATATAGAAAAATAATGAATGAGTAACCACGTAATTGAGAAAAGAAAAATATAACTATTTACTCAGTATCTCATACACGTTTGTATACTCAATAATCATTATTAATTAATAGTTATAACTTATTATTAAACCGTTATTCATTCACAAAATTACATCGAAATTGATGATAATATTTGACGAAGAATTAATTATGCATATTCTAATAATGAACTTGGTTATTATATTTTAGTATAATTGTATACTATTAGATAAACAAATATATATTAAAAATAATTTAATTATTTTGTTGGATTTTATCATTGATTTTAGTATTAAAATATATTAAAGAACTACAGAAATTCTTTTTAATACATAAATTTATTAAATTACTATGTTATTTGTTAGCTTTATAAAAAAGGTATGACTATGTATTAATTTTATAAGAAAAAAGTATCTGAATTTTAACTAAGTTGAGTGGTTTTTATTTTTTAACTCATACAAGTTTATAAAAAAAAAAAAGATAACTTTTGACTTTAAATTAAACTCAGATTTTTCTACATTTTCTTAACTTGACAAAACTTAGTTAACTTTCCCAGCCTTGAATATATGGATATAATATATTATATTTATTTATTTATTCATTTGTGAACGCTAATCAGCAATTTTAGGTTTACATGTTGTCCGACTCAGTATTCTCGACTCTTGTGTATGTTGTTGTCAGTTTTTGTCGTTCAACTCGTATTGACTATTGTCAATATTATTATAACTCATTTGAAATTTGTCAAATAATATATAATATAGTTGATAACGTGAGCCACGCCCCCTTCCTTGGAGACTGTTCAAAGACATAGTCACCTGATTCAGCCAATTCACTATTCGCTGTCTATACCCAAACGGTACTTACCATTTATCACAATATCAGTTCGATTTGTAAACAGCCACCTCTTAGAACCTCTTAGATAACGATTGGCGACATTATTTTGTACGTTTGTTCTATATCGACGCATTGACACACATCGATGTGTGACTGAAGTGGATTGGGTTAGGTTAAGGGGTAGAAAATACGCCACGCGACCTCGGAGACCGACCCTGCTGGTGCCGGGAAAATAATTGCTATACGCGCCTTTATTAATATGTTTGTACACACACACATACACACACACGTGCTTATATCCACAGCTCGTCTCTGTCATGTGTAGACATATTATGATATATATATATATATACAAAGACATACATAATATATGTGAAATCGACGTTCGTGTGAGTTATGTACTCGCGTCCCACTGTGCAAACACATCACTGCAACTGCTGCAGTACGCACCTTATACATCGCAGGCGTTATTATAACGACATATTATTATGCATGTAGATATATAATACATATAACATGACGTACGACTCGTAGCTATGATCCGGAAATGACGAGAATGTCGGATGTCTGTTGTTCGTCGGTATTACCTATTATTATAGTCGTTTATATTGTTACGGGTCGAGATCGATTATAAAACATAATAATAATAATAATAATAATATTATTATATTTTAATAAACAGTTGTACATGCCATTGTTTATAAGACTCACGTGGATATAATATTATGAGGTTCAGTCGCTCATTAGACTCGAAATCATCTGGAATGGACGTATCTAAGTACAAAAATTCGGTCGTAAGACTCACCACTTCGGTGGTAAGACTTAGATTTCGAAGAAAAATCATAAAAATTAAGTTTTGTGTTGATTATCATTACTTATTACTAATTACGTTGTCCGCCGGATACCTATAGTTGTTATCGATACGAGTCGAGCTCGATCATATAGATTATAGTATTATATTCGTTAGAAAACAGAATCTTTAACAAAAAAAAAAAAAAATAGCGATTTTATGATGTACGTATTTTAATCATTTCAGTCTGTAAGCCACGATGAGTCCGTGAAAGTTCTTTTCCTAAGATTCAAAAGCAAATGTACCACAGAAGACAACGCCCTAATCAAATATGTGACGGGAAAGTGCACAACGTTACTCTTTAAGAAGTGATTCTAAGAAGCACGCAAGGTTATGACATCAAATTTGATGTTATTGTTTTCGGAACACCGTTTTTTCGCCAACATAAACCAGTTAAACAAATATTTTATAGGATAATTTGGACCCGAGATGAGAGAGAGTCGTAATTGTTGAGATAAATGAGGCATTCAACTCTCTGGCGATGATCACGATACTCTGTAGAAAGAGAAAAAAATTGTTGTGATCTCGTATTCGTTATTGTGTTTGGTCGTAGGTATATAATATGTTCAGTTATGATTTAGGTACGTGCAATGTGCAATGTGCCTATTATATTGAATACATAGTATTCACTCACAAAGCATCGAACCTTATATCTGTTTGATGTCACGGGTTATAAGTTGGTAATTAACTATTGCGATGTCCGTCATTACAGTATACGTAAATTAGTAATTAATTATTATATACTGTACTATAATATAATTCAATATTACGAAATTGAGGACCAGTTATTTTACAACTGAATAAAAACGGTAATTTAATTTTTTTTAACTGAAGGTTCTGGGACAGTATAAAGTAAAAAATTATATATAATACCGCCACTCATTGATCTAATTAAACTTATAATACTATTAAATTATTCAAAATTCATATAATATCAAATGGAAATAAAATCGTGCGATATGTGTTCATCAAACTGTTGATATATTATATAAATAAAACAAACAATACGGTGTATGGAATGCATGATTACGTTTTTTGTATAGGTCGTATCAAAAATATGTATCAATATAGTATTCACATATACATAACTACAATTAAAATATTTATTTACATTTTTTCCGGGAATTTTGAATGAATGATTTTTAATTTGTTCAGTTCGACAGAAAACACGGTCCACAGACGCGTGGTAGATGAACAAAAATATTATAATAAACCCTAATGAACGAAATCACAATTATTATTATTGTTCAGCTTGCAGTCATTGCAGTACCTATTTAAAAAGATAATTTCACTTTTAACTCGCCAATCGTACGACTTTAAATCGTCAAATGGGGATAATGATATACAGATGGCCAATATTTATTTTTCCAAACGTAATGTACTACGACATATTTTTCACCGAAATGACTATAAAAAGTAAAATTAAACTCTTATAAGGTGACTAGATAATTAAGATTAAAAAAAAATTCATAATGCACCTCAACCCGTGAATTAAATATTTCACAAACTACAAAATTACAAAATTTGCACAAAAACTTGTAGATAGAACGTATTACAATGGGTATCAGGTACATATTAGATAATTTTGATATACATTATTATAATATAAATATAATAAATATGTACCTACATTATAAATTTATTGCCACAGTAGTGTAATAAGTATCCAGTGGTTTTCGAAGCTGGGAATCACGAGTTAAAAAGTTAAAATTTAAATATTTTTAACTGAATTATGTAACAATTTATAATTTTTTTAGTAAGTAATTTTTAACATGACAAGTTTAATTTTTTCTATGTCATGCAGTTAGTTATGAGATAATTAATTTTATTATCATGTTAAATTAATTTCTTTCTTTAAAACCACTGATTAAAAATATATTCTATTATGTAAAAATTAATTTTATAAAAAAAAAATTATAATAATAATCGGAAATATTGAATATCATTTAAAAATATAAAAACTTATAAATAATAATGCTTGTAATATTGCATAATATTTATAAAATATATTATATATAATATTATGAGCACAAAAGTTATTAAAGGGTAACAGTGTCGTTATGAAAATATAAATATACAACTATTTCCTTGGTATGCCATACGCGTTAGTCTTATTTATTAGCCATTATTCATTATTAATTAATAGTTATTACGTATTATTATAGTTGATTTTTATTTATAGTACATTCATTTAAAAATGTAAGAAATTTATTAATAACTATATTATTCATAAACTTTAAAAAAAAAGTTATAGTTATTAATTGTATGTGGAAATTAATATCTGATTTTCAACTGAGTAATGTAGATACATTTGTTTTATAATTAACTTGTAACTTTTATAAGTAAAAATAAATAAAAAAGTCATTTTTAACTTTAAACTTAGCTTACATACTTCTATATTAACCTAACTTAATGAGTTAAAAAAAAACTTGTCTAGCCTTGGTGGGTTTTTACTCAAAACCTAACAAAATTGATAGTGAACAAATAATTATCAACATTTCTGGGAAAAAAGGATGCAAAAAATACAATCACTAGAATCACATGATACAAACTGTACAAACTATACATAGAGCGGGATAAGGTTTCTCGGGCCGTAAATACAATCACAAATAAATGTTAAATACAAAGCGTCTTTATTCTTTTAAACAGTTTAATATTATCTTTTCCAAAATATTTTTTGGACTTACAAACCTTACTAACCTTACAAAAATTAATTTATAAATACGATTTAGAACCCCTTCGAATAAAAGACGATTTAAATGAAAATTATTTCGAACGTTTTTATTATGTATTAATAATCTTCAAGTGCACAAGACGACGTGGGTGGATTTCGTGTAAAATTGTTTAGTTTGTAGGCCACACCTAAACTATTATTGCAAATGGCTCATTGCACAGAGTACGATATAAAGATTTAATGAAATCCCAGGAAAGACAAGATCTTTTATCGTAACAGCCCACTGATTTTACTCTGTCACGGTGATAAAATAAAATGCTTTGTATTTTTTTTTTCCCAGTAACATTCAGTAGATATCTAGGTACAGATTAGCAATAATAATTGATATACCACTAATATTATATAGACACAATACATCTTAACGAACTCAATATTTTATCGACTGACTGTCAGATAATAGATTGTTGTCTCAGAATGAAAAGGTCCTAACGTTATTTTTGTAATTGTTCAGGGGAACGCTTTTATGTTAGAAATTAAATAACTTTTTTCACTGTAAATACTGAATTTCCAAAATTTTATGCAGTATCAAGAAAGTTCCAAAAAAACACAATTTTATCTACAATTTGTTTCCACCGCAATTATTGATTGAGTTAATATTAAAAAATTAAAATATTGTTTTTAGAAAAAAAAGTTTTATATTTAGAACTTTTTCGTTCTGAAAATAAAAAAAAATATTTATTTAGTTAAAACTGTTTGATTCTGATTTAAATATTTTTTTCTTTGATACCTCTGATGATACTTTGATTATGTGATACCAATTTCTAAGTGTAAATTATGATAATTTTTAACACCACATCATATTATAATTATTTTATTATTCAACTTATTTAGTTTTTAGTTTAGTATCATTATACCATATACTTACTACAAGATAGAGTTGTATTGTAAAATACATTAAGAT
This sequence comes from Pentalonia nigronervosa, assembly GCA_014851325.1. Taxonomy (NCBI): domain Eukaryota; kingdom Metazoa; phylum Arthropoda; class Insecta; order Hemiptera; family Aphididae; genus Pentalonia; species Pentalonia nigronervosa. Next base: position 77,449 of record JACXSJ010000474.1, on the reverse strand, counting down.
GTCTTTGAGGTTTCTAAGTGGTGTATCTTCAAATTTAAATTAATTACTACATAGGTATATTTATAGAATCAAATGAGATTAAATAGGATTTAGACTAAGACTTCTAGCCTCTAAGGTTGTAAGCATTCACATCAACATTCTTTTAAAATTAATTTGCTAACTATTTATGTAACTAAAAGTGTAATGTTTTACAAAAGTAAATTCTTGATTTTAGGTATTTACAAATAAAAAAAAAAACAATTTAAGGTAAATGTATTTGAAATTATACTATAAGTATAGGTGGTAAGTACATGCCGGAATAATCTTTTATTATGGGACAATAATAATTTTTATTGTATCAGTTGTATAATCGTATTGTTATACCTTTTCATTCTAAAATATTACATTTAAAATCGTTTAAAACTATTTCATTCTTTATTATTATTTGGAATTAAAAGGGCGTAACTGATATTTCTCAGATTCACTCTAATCATTCATATTTGTATGATTTAGAACCTTTTCATTTTTTGTGTCTCACCAAATATTTCACAGATTGATGCGATTTTAAAGTTAAATATTATACAACGTTGAAACAATAATTATAAAATAATTATATATAAAATAAAATAAAATTTTCTTCAAAAAATTGATTTCGAACCTTTTTAATCTGAGACGAAGAAGTATATGTTAAAAACGTTGTCACGGTGTTTTTCCTTAGTTTGATTTTCTCGTTCCGAAATTGTAACCGCTCATATCACCGACTGCAGTTTAAACACATCCGTATCGTGAATTGAATTAAATCGTTTATTATATTATAATAAATGAAATATTATTAATATATTTATATATAATATTATTTTGATTCGTGATTGTTTTGAATCGAATCATCTCCTTTTGTTTTTAAAACCTTTCGAACTTAATCCCCCCCCCCTAAACGTGCATTCGAAGACCTTATTTATATTTACGTATACATGTGCATGTAAACCGTACAAAAATAATAATAATAATAATAATGATAATACGACGACGACGACTTAGGTCTTAGACGATGATGATTCGCTCGGCTGATGATATAAATTACCTCGGAATGAATAGCGACAGTACTGATGCAATGCAGCTTCGAAGAGCATTACTAGCCGGATCAAATGCTGACGAATGTTACGGCAATAAATCGTGTACAATTTCGGTGAGAATTCACCGTGAAAGCTGCAATAGGTCACAATAAGGGCATGCATTGCATTCCCTGTTCAGCGTTTTATTTTTAAATGGGAGCCCGACAGCATCTAAAGTAAAAATAATAGGGAAATAATTGTATCATTTTCATTCACGAAAAAAAAAATCGAAATCCGTCAAAATCTTTGTTGTTATTCAAATATCCCATAATAATTTGTATATTTGATGTCTATATTATTGATCAATGTAAACAATATAAATACCTAATTAAACGTCTGATAAATTATCAAATTTAAATTAATAAAGAAACCATCACCGTAAATACAAGTATACTTACTTTATATTGAAAATTAAAGTCAATTAATAAACTAGATCTTGACATATTAGTAAATTACTTTACAAATACGATAGAAAGAAGATTTTTTTAAAATTAAACAGTTATATAATGTATTGTATTAATGTATGTTAATAATTTATATTCTAATGTAATATCGTGGAAAAAAGTGGACAAATTAACATAATATTGTCATACATTTATTATTTGCTTTATATAATATCTTGTCTACTGATGTGTGCGGTTGGAGGAGGTTAAAAATATGATACACTTAACATCACCAACAGGCTACATTTGTTAACTACAATATTGCTTTGAAAGAAAAAAAATGTTAAAAATTGGGGCCCATAGTTTTATCTTGCATTAGAGCTGGCCAAAAAATAAGTTGCGTAAAACTAAATATAATAAACGATGATTTCAAGACGGCGTAAACGTAAATAAAAATATAAGGTAGGTGCCAGCTACTTATAAATGTATAGTTTTCAAATAATTTCAACGTATAAAATAATAAGAATAATATTACATTTAGAGTTTTGAGTTTGTAATATTTCAAAATTGAAAATTTCACTCTTCTTGAAAAATTTCAATGAAATTATGAAAAAATGTTTTTTCTTTTCAACGTATATTCGATTGTAGATGATTAGAAATGATTATTTATTACACGCATAGAAAACATTGATAATGAATGATTTATTAACCAAAGTTTACAAATATTTTCGGTTAAAAATTTAAAGTTTAAGTTTAAATGCGGTAATACATTATCGGTTAGGTTATTAATTTTTTATATAGGTATTTGGGTAAGATTATGTTTCAATTATTTGTTATTTTTCGATACAATAAATCAACTTTTAAAAATGTTCTGCTGCTGTATGTTTTGACTATAAATTTTAATATAAACATACATAATTTTTTTATTTTTTACATTTATGTAATATATAATGAAAATTTTATGAAAAATTACATAAAATATTTCAAGAAAATAAATTTTATGACATTTTTAAACCTTATATTAATAATAATTAGAATCAAAATTTGTATGCATTTGAATATTTTTAATTGGATGGTCAAAATAATAACTAGCTTATACCAACAATTGTATCAAAACTTAAAGATGCTATATAAAACATTTTATTTTGCGTATTTTTGGAAATTTCAGAAATTTTGCAATTTTTGGACATGTTTTAGATTGTTTTTACATTTTTGGAGCACATTTAGTAAAATATGTGATGTTAGTGGTACAAATGGCATTAATATAAATATAAAATGTGGAATTGTTTATAAAAAAAGTAATGTTTTTCATATTTTTACGAAAATTTTAAAAGTATTATTCGGAGACATACATATCTACATTAGAAGGTATTCTAGAAGATTTAATAAGCAAAAATTGTTTGCAGTATAAGTACACACCTATTAAATCTGTTAATCTAGAATACCCTAATTTTTTTCTTTTATCATTGACAGTATAATATATAAAAAATATAATCGTTTATTTAAAAATAAAATATTAATATTAATTAATGAGATTTTTTTTTCGAGAGCATATTTTAATGGAATATTTTGATAATTTTTAGGCATTTAATTGTAGAACATTAATAAAATAATAATAATAATAATAATACAATTTTAAAAGTGAGTTTCGATCACAGGTGCGGTAGTATCTGCAATAGCACTCCAACCCCCTAGCCAATCACATATGACATTGGGGTAATTTAATTTTTTTTCACTTAATAATTTGATATTACCACTATATCCTCTATTTTATTATTTTTAAATTATTGTTAAATCTATGAATTAATTATTCTGATTGTATGAAATACGTTGAAACAATGTTACATTATGGCATCTTTGCTCTGCAATTACTATAAACACATAATATTACACTGATTATACTGCGAAGCTTACTGCTTGTATTTATTTCATTAAATAAATTAAAAAAAAAATCGTTTTCATTATTATTGTACCATTGTGATCCTAGTAAAAAAAAAAAACACATTATTAGATTATACTGTATACTAAAATAAATAAAAGTTAAAAAAAAATTTTAAATACAAACATTTGTTTTTATCTAACGTAATTTATGGGTTCCGGAAGTTTTGTATGAATATATAATTAATAGTAAATACTATAGTCTTGAAAATATTTTTTAAATTACTAAGGAGTAAACTTTTTTTAAAGAAATTAAATCAAAAATTCGTGTATGTAAAAACAACATACATATAACATATAATATAATATATAATTTTTTTTTCTATTTGGCACTCTCGTGGACGATACACTTGATGTTTTATTGGCTACGTTTATAAATTCAATTGTTTTATATTGATTATTTGTTTCATATTATAAAAATTATACATTTTTCTCTTTGTTGGTGTTTTATTTTTGATATTGTATGAATTGTTATCGAAATTGGTGTTTGATAGTAAAAATATCCTACTGTTTGGGAAATGAGCTGTTTTATTCTGTTTGGTACATAAACACATTTATTGTACCAAACATTTGGCACATTATTTTGACGAATATAATATTGTGTTAAACAAATATTATTATGTAGACATTACTTATTCAAGAGAACGTTTGTGCTCGAAATCTCGGTACCGGTAAAACATTATGTGATCTACACTGACAGAAGCGATCTACCGGATAAACGGCTATGTGACAGTGATGATTAAGAAGCAGTTGTTTATACGTTTATCATATTTAAAAAAACAATCTAAACTCATGAGGAGTAAGATAGAAAATTGTTTTATTACTTAAATAATTGAAATTGACAATTTAATATTGCATATTTTTGCTTATTTGTCCGATTTTTACTGATTTGATAATTTTTTTTTATGCTTTTCGTTCATATTTATAGTTTTTCGTTATATATCACTTCAAATATTCCGTATACCAATAATGTAGAAAGATTTATTTAAAATATCATGGTAATATTTTGGCCCCATTTGTTGATATAAGTTTCTATTTATTTTTTTTTTAAATTCTCAATTAGTTTCTAACATAATACCTACCTACACTTGTTTCAGATTAATAAAGTGTTTAAAAGCAGTTTACGAAGTTTAACTTAAAATGTATTTACTGATTTAATTCGTTAACAAATAAAAATAAAGTTTAATTAAATAAATAATTAATTGATTTTTATTGGTGCATATTTTGAATCAATTCTAAGCCTATATTTATAGTTCATAACGCATAAGTACATATGCAAATTTTTCGATTTTTAAACATAAATATCCGCTGCCTAATAATGATCGATAACTCGAAATTTGTGTGACCTACTGAATTAAATAATAAATCAGTGTCAACGTGTCGTCATCGCGCGGAGAGAAAAACGAGATCGACGGACATTTCTATAGCTAACAAACAAAGAGGAGAGGTAAGGCTATTTTGCACAAAAATAATCAGTGGCAGGCGTAATCAATATAGTTAAGTAACATTCACCAAACTGTGAATCAAAGTAAAACTTTGTAGATCCAGGTACCGGTGCTCAACTCATAAATAACTAAATCACAGCGGCGATTTGTGCAAGACAGCTATTGATTTAATATAAAAACTAATGGAACTGCTGCTATACTTCCCTACGGCAAAAAAGGCCACGAGAATATTATGATACGATGGCGATCGCATGTCATCCATCAAAAACAGAAGGGCTTTTTTATTTTGTTTTTTATCTAATTCTTGATGTGTAGCAATCGACAGAAGGGTCCAGTGCAACAACTGGATAAGTCCACTTTTCAGAATTGTTTCGGAGCAATCATTTAAAAGTTCGTTATTTCGTTTACTCCCGCAGAAATACAGTAATTACTCGTTTAGCGTCGCCTCATTTAGCATTGTTTCGCTATTGTGTCGTAAAAGTTTAAATCTTTATGTTTCGTTTAACACTGCAACGGTTTTAGTATAACGTCAATTGTAATACATGTGTTCATCAAATTATTGTTATATTTATATAAATTTCATATAAAAGTATGTAATTTAATATCGTCGACCTTTTTTCAGATAATACATAATGCTATCGTTTTTATTGACATACTTATCATACGAGAGTACAATTTGTATTTATTTTCTATAAACTTATTTTCTAGCATATTATCTACGTCGCACATTTCGATAATTAATTGAAGCGACAGATAATGGAGACAAATCAAGTATTGTTGATTTTTGAAGAATTTATAATATTTTTCATGCTATTCAAAACATTGGAAAATCCTGGAACGAAGTAACTCAGAAGTATATGAATTCAACGTGGCGAACAATTTGGAAAGGATGTGTAGTCGATGGATCAGAAACCATACCCGTTTGTACAATAAAGCAAGATACTCTAAAGATTGCGTATAATAAATTTCCCGAGCTAGAAAAAGAATATATTGATGAAGTTATTTGTTCTTATGAGAAAGAATTAAGTAATGACGATTTACTAGAGTTAAATCAAAATCAACATTATGACAAATTTCAAGATAAAAAACCGAATGAAAAAGTTCTTACGGTAAAAGGATTATCTAAAGCTTTCCAATTAATTGAAGAAGGCCTTCAAAATATAAACGATGAAGATTCAAATCATGAAAGATTTTCACAGGTTGAGCGAAATGTTTTGTACAGCTTAATGTGTTACCGAAAATTGTATCATGATAAGAAAAACACTTGACTCATTTTTTAATTTTTAATTTTAATTTAATTGTAAATACGTATGTAAATCTAATAATAAGTTTTCATTAATTTTGGTATAATATATAATTTAATACAAACAATTAATAATATAAGAATGAAATAATTAAATCGTGCAATTACAATAGCTATAATAATACATACATATATTGTTATTTATTGGCCGGAATCAATTATAATAAAGTGTATATAAAAAGTGTTTCACTTAACGTTTTTTTCGGTTAACGTGTTTTCCAGGAACCTAACCTCGACGTTAAACAAGGACTTACTGTATTATTAACGAAATGCACGATAACTCTGGAGATAAAATAAGATTTATTTTTATAATAGTCAGTGTATCAATATAAAGATTATGCTTTCATGAAATGGTTTTCATCGAAAAAGTCATTTTTGGAAATATTGTGATATACTCGGTAGTCACACCATAGTATATATCACACCCTCTGTTGATCATCCAGTGTTATTTTAATTAATTAATTAACGGTGTAGAGTCATAGATAAAGAAATGTATGGGCGCCATCCCTATATCTTATACACAGAAATCTCGTTCTATGACAGAAGAGAACTCTTGATACCATAATGGTTTGACAGTGGTTGTTGGGTAATTGATAATGATAAATTATGATAAAATTTTTCTATCGTCAATTCGTTCAGTTATAATATTAATCGTCATATTTTATGATATACATCTTCATCAATAAATAATTATAAACAAATCAAAACTTAAGATAAAAAAAAAAATAATTATGATGGCGTGTGATGAGACCGCGTTGATACCATGATTGATCAATGTTATGTCTTGTAACCATGTGGTAACACGAATAGTTCTCTTCCGTCACAAATCAGTACAACAGAATGACCCGTTCATTTCTTCATTTATCTACGTGTAGAGCATATCTAAATACGATTTAGGTTCCAAACTAATAGGTAGATGACGCGCATTTAACCGCAAATTATTTTTAGCAATCAATGCGCCTATTACAGAGGCCAAAATCGAAAATGCTGCAGACAAACGCATGACGTGTTTTGGCATTCGGACTTGGCGATGAAACGACCGGGGGAGATGGGTTTCTTTTATCGTTATTTCTTTTTTTCTGCCGTTTTCCCGTCGTCACGTTCCACCAACATAATAATATATTATATAATGTTATTATTATAACGGTACACTGCCAACTATGGCTGCAATGATGTACAACTCACATTTGATGAATGGACTTCGTAAATAAGCATTAGTCTCACTCGCAATTCTTCGCCAGGATTATTATTATTTATTTTTTTTTTTTTTTTTGGAGGGCGTCTCTATAGCAGTCAATCGAAACGGACATAATATTTATACACACTACTACATGTGTAGAGCCGTCGGCGTATGGTTTTGTGATTATTATTTTTTTTTTTAAATATTATCTAAAAAAAAAAACCCTGCTCGACCACGTGTTGGAAGTTCGCACGCGATATTCCAATATCAACATTGTATATCATCGTATCGCGCATTATGTGTATACAGTATATTATTATGTAAACATGTTATAATGTATTCAAATTCCAAAGTGTATATAAGTTGTATTATAAGTACCTCTTGTATATATGTATCATATTTTGTACTTATGTGCAGTGTATACAATATTATGTTATCGTTTTTTTTCTATAAAACGATTGATACGTTTTCAGGATATAATAATATGAAGTACATGTCTTATTCCCCTCAGATGATCATCCTCATCATATTGTACAGGGTGTTACGTTTAATTTGCAACTAAGTTTGTTTTTAATTTTTTTTAGTCGGTTCTTTTGGATTTTTAAAATAACCTTTACCTCGAATGGCACATTTACAATATATAAAACCAATGGAAACGAATTATTTGACTTATTTTTTTTTTTTTTTTTTGTTTTAAATGGCAGCCCACCAGTTTTTAGATGATTTAATAATATTCTGAAGACAGAACAATTATTGAGAATTAGAATATTGTACCACACAAGGTAATAAATAGGTAACTAAATTAAGCGAAGTACTTAAAAGTTAAAATTAATAATAGATATTTTAATCACATTCACAAAGTTTAAAATTATGTTGACAAAGTATCCTATATTACAAATAATAACTATAATAATACTTCGGTTTAATTTAATTTTCAAACAATATTAAATTGTTATTACGAAATGATTAACCCGAGTTATACGCTTATAAAATATTGATATCCACTAAATAACATAATAACTTACCTATTATTATTTTAGTCTCTATCAGAAATACGTAGCACTCTAACAGCACAATACTTGCGTGTTCTGGAATATTTTATTGGTTACTTACACGTTTTTACCGGGGAGCCTAAGTAAACATAATGATATGTAATTAAAAAATTTGAATTGGCGCATCGAATAAAAAGATTAAAATCAACTTTACTCGTCAACTCACCAATTATTTCCACTCTCCTTTTAAATATCGACAGAGAAAACGAGCTTAATTGTAGATCATATGCGGATCACACTCGTCGAAGCGGGTATCGTTTAAGGCCTCTGCAAACGTGTCATTTTTAAGGAGTTGAATTTAGGCAATTCTTTCGTTCCTTTTGGTCACTGCTCATCAATGAGTATGTAGTAAATTATCGTTAGTCTGTGTGTACGGGCCCAACCTTCACCCTCATTCAGAGCCATATTTAGAAATTTTGCGTACCCGGATTAAAAATTCATGGCACCCATTTTTAATAATTTGTTTTCAATTTCATATCACTACGGTGGTGGTGGTCAAACATTTTTTTCAAGATTTGTTCCTCTCACAAAGTGTACAACCCCCGGGAAATTGCCCACCGGTGCCCTCCTCCTCTTGCAACTAGTTCTGCAGCCGCATTTTTTATTTTAGGCACCACATATCATTCGGTCATTAGATTAAAATATTCAAAACCAATTTATGGACGTTAAATAGATACCTACAACTCATCTGACACAAATGTAAGTACTTGCAGTGGTTAGATAAAATAACTAAATAAAGATAGCTTGTAATTTTTTATCTAGTGTAACAATATTATAAATTTTTGTTACGTGACACTTAAGTATATATATAAATTCTACATTATGTACAATCAACTGCTGACCGATACAATAATATTAATACACACGCATAATTGTAAGGCCTATCGTCAATACACACCATGTATGATTAGTTAGTTTGACAGACACTACGTACAGGAGCGAACTCACCGATACCTACACATAACAGTCATCTTAAAGAACAGTACTTTTTAATATATAATAATTATTCTAGATATAAAAACCAAACGTGTCTTTTATTGATAAACACCTCATTCACAAGTGCTCGAACCCCCAGCTACGGAAAACTTATTCAGGAATAGAAATCCTTCCCTAGATAACTAATATCATAACAAGATTCCCCGACCACGTTGCACTAGATAAGAAGAAAAATAAATATACAATTATCTAGATAATTTGTCCAGATAAATTGATCTAGATGAATCCTAATACTGGTTACAGTATAATTTGCCCAGGTCTATATAAAAATTCCATATTTATAATATATAATCATCAGTCTTTAGTCAACATATATAATATAATACAAATAGTATGTAACGTGATTTATAGGTACATCGTATAAATGTTTACTTTTATTTTCTATGGATAAAATTGTCTGTTCATTTAAAACTCCATGTAAACTCGGTACCTATTTATGTTTTTTTAACATGTCATTTTAAATATCTTGTTGAGATAAAATTCAATATTTTATAAGTTATATTTTTTTTTAAATTTGCCCCAAAAAATTCCGTTTTTTATTTTACTGGTCCGCGCTTGAACTTTTTTTTCCCTTGTGGCCCGGAACCGTGTTTGCATAACTCAGGGAAGCCCCGGGGTTTGTTGATCTGGTAATGTACAATATATACCAACTACCCGTGGACGCCCATCTGCAGATAACAATAATTATATTCTCGGAGGCGTGTAATGCAGGCAGGTATACATATTATTGTTATTATTATTATTATTATTATTATACAAATACGAGAACAGGTGACATGCACAACGGAATTTCCATCGAGAGACACATAAAACGCGCATTAATAATATTATTAAAATATATCGAGTTTTAAATTTTGAATGCCTGCCTAACGTAGGTATGATATACGATTATTGTTGCGAAAAACGTCTGAGAATATTATCTATACAGGTTTCATTCGTGGAAAAGACAAGTAAAATATTGATATTTGGGAATCGGAAGGGGTGGGATAGTATTTACATTCCCAGCACGCGATACTGGGTATACACTCAATGTCATATTATGGTACAATATTATAGCGGGGTGTAATCTGACAAATAAAAATGAAAAATTAATGCAAGTTAAATATATGAACAAAAAATATCACAATATTATTCGGATAGTAAATAATTTAAGATTTACCCATGTCTGAAATTTCACAAAAACAATATTCTGAAAAAAGTTGGTATTACGTTTCAAATTAATTTTGAAAATTATAACAAACGTTTTTAGCATTATAAATATACTAAAAATTAGATTTTCAAATTGACTATTTTGAATTTTTCCAAAGAAACGTGATCAAATGTATACATTTTGTTTCTATAAATATCGATACCCAGTTGACAATATTTTTTTAATAGTAGTTTTAGTAATATTCAATTTAAGAAGCCAGTGCCGATTTTTCAAATTTCCACAATTCTATAAAAGTTGAAAAATATATTTTATATTTTAGTTGTTATGCCTTAATTATAATAGGTACTTTTTCAACAATCTACTATCTGATAAATATTTAGGGAGGGGTAGATATAATATTAACAAAAATAACTTCACAGGAAAAACTCTCAGGCTTTTCAGAATTGTCGGATTATGATAAATATTTTTTTTATCTGAAAGAAGATTTCCTATAGGCCGATTTTTTTATTTTATTTCAAAGAACAATATGAAATAATTTGTAAAAATAAGCTTATTATTTTCTTATTTTTAAAGACATATTATACAAAGTTTGAGATTATAATATTGAAAAATATAGTTCAATGCGGCCAGTAGAATTTTACTCTCAATTAGTTAAAACATTTTTGTAATTAAATTTGATTGATTCTATAGCACAGGATTGGCACACTATTCCATTTCAGTGTATTTTTTGTGAGCAAAATGACATTGGTCTTAAGGGGATTCGATTCCGTCTGTGTTGTTTTACCGAATTCAACATGCTATATTATACCAATTGTTCCTTCCATCCTAGTCATCGGATAAAACTTCTGAAAACGTCTTTGAATACATCATAAAGTTTATTTGAAAACGACTATCTTATATTTTAAAAATTAATTTTTCTACTTCAACAATGACACTTTAAAATTCTTAACATTCAAAATTTAAAAATCTAATTTTGAAGTGTCGAGAAATTCGATTTCGGAAACCAAACGAGTCATTTTCGAGTAAACTTCGTGACGAATTCAAATTGGTTTTCAAAAGTTTTATCCGATCACTATGGCACACTGGTATCATTGGCATGAGATAGGTCTATTTTAGCAGAAAATACAAACGGGATGAAATCTTCACTAATAACATTAAAATTTATTATACACAAAAAAAAAAAAAATACAATATTACTATCAAATAAAGGCATGTAATAAGATCAACTGTTCGATCAAAAAACTATGTGAATACAAAATAACTGTTTATGCGAATTGTTAGATTTTATTCGCCAAAAGTGACTTTAACTTTTTATTTTCTTACGTTTCACCATTTACGCGTAACTCCACTATAATGCCCACATAATAATATATATATAAATCGAACGAGTTGTAAAAAGTATATTTCGAGAAATCATAGTATGGTGTGTTTATTTTTTGATTACAATGGAACTTTTTAAATTGATACGAATAAACTATGTTACAAATTCACGGGAGAAAATGAAATTCAAAAACAAAATCGATAAACACGACGTAACGGGGCTTAACGGCTAAACGTTTACGAAAAAAATAACAAATAAATTTAACAATACCGGTACAACAGAAGTGTATACAAGTCGCGGATAATTTATATATGTTTTCTAAAATTGTTAGTTTTTCGCTTTTTTATTTTGAACTTTTAAAATATTTTTTATAACGTCTCGGAAAATAATAGCAATAATATGTAATCGTAAGATCCCTTGGACGAGAATTTTATCACATTTTACTTTGCGCACAAAAACATATTTAAGAAATTACGTGAGATAAGCGGCTTAAACGAAACTTCTTCGAACCCCGGATAAAAAAAAAAATAATAACACATTTATATATTATAATATACTTATTGAGTTACGAAAACAATGTGAATGGCTTAGTTCATAAAACGATTAACACGTCCGGTCGTTACTTTATAATAATTAAAAATACATAATGATGACGGGTACCTATTCCTTTACTGTAGGTAGTTATACATTTCTTAATGACGTACATTCATAGGCGTGGTTCAGTGATTTAAATAGATATATAGTTGTAAATTGTCTTTAGGGTAAATTAAAAGTGAAAGCAGAGAAAGGCCTCTTAGAATCTGCAAATCCTAGGTTTGAGTCGGTAAAATATTAGTAGATAGGTAGGTACTTGAATACTTCAATCATATTTAATAGTTTTTAGTTTTATTCAATTTATGTTTCTGAAAAAAAATTCAAGAATGGTGTGATTTGAGAAAGAAATGGGAGGATTTCTGGAATATACGTTATGCCTTGTAGTTTATAAATATTCACCACGCTACTGGTATATTAATCAATGTTTGCAGTGCATTTTAGATATCAATATGGCATATGAAGTATTGAAAAATTGTCTAGTCGACAGACTTAGTTTTTGATTTGTGGTTTTTGGTATGGGTTTGGGACCGTAAAACACTTCAATATAGTATTATAATAGTATGCGCCAGAACTTACAAATGCAAATGCAAAAAAAAATTTGTCTTGCGTTATTTACAGCCCGTTTGTGTACATTATACATTTTTTTTCGTTTATTATTATACAAATTTTGTTTTGCATTTTTTCATTTCTACAATTTTTGCAATTTGTTTGATATCATCTACACAGAATATCAGACGAATACCACTGTGGTCAGGGGCGTCACTAGAATTGAAATTCGTGGAGAGGGGAGGGAGGGTAATAAAAAAAATGATTTACAAAAAATTGCCATATGTTTCTTTGAAAAAATTTGCATTGTTAAATCAATAATTAATTACACCATCCCAGAATATATCATTTTGTATCCCCTAGGTCTTAGAATATGATAAAATAATAATAATTTCAACAATCAAAAACTCGAATAACAAATATCGAATATAATTTATTTTTGGGTAGCCAAACGACACTCTTTCTACCCAAAACACAATTTATGGGGCGTTAAAAGTACTCTCGACACCCCTTAGTGACGCCTATGACTGTGATACTCGACTAACCGTATACTTCCATAGTGAATGCGAACAAGAAATACATTTTACTTACATCATTTTGGTTATGAATGGAATTGCAATGAAGAATATTCCGTAGATAAGTTAGATTAGGTTAGATTACCTATGCCAACTGCAACACTCGCCTAGAAATTTACGGAAAAAATATCGTATACTATGTAATATTGATTCATATTCACTTCCGCCTTTCACCGCAGTAGTTTACGTCTGCTTTATCATCACCATTTTTATTATTATGATTCTACACAATTTTAATACATAATCAATATATTTTTACCACCGTGGTGTTCCATAAAAGTAGTAAAGTGAACAATTTCATATTTCTGGTGCAAACAAAGCACTTTAGATCGTAAATCATGAACATTTTATAATATACATTAGTCTTTCGAGGAAAAAATCGATATGTTATAATATTATGTAATGTACTGAATTCGAAAAAAAATGATTCACGCATTTAAGAATTAGATTGCAGGAATTATTTTATTTTCGAATTAACTTTCCACACTTAAAAGCTTCGGGAAACAGATTTTTCGGATCTTTATTGCCCTAAACTTTCGCACAGCACACACATAATCTATACAAAGTGACTATCTTGCAGCGGAAATTCATTGCTCGTGAAACACTGGACGAAATCTAATAAAACTATAATAATATATTACTGTGTAGATTTATCTACACTAGCAGTACGAATTAAACAACGATTGCATCGATTTCGAAAACTTTACATTTCGATTTATTTGTGTGGGCAGGTATATTATATAGAACAGACTGATGGTGATATATGATGGTAAAAAAAAAAATGAACATTACAATTAAGGTATTAGGATGTTTATGATTTTATGCATGTTTTTTTAAGATTGATCTACTTCATTCTCAAACAGAAATTCTTTTCATGATGTCTATATAAATTCAAATATTAAAGTATATAAAAATATTTGCATATTTTCTGAAATTAATGCATATAAGTGCATAATATGTTGGATTTTTTTTCACTTATTTTATGGTTTACTTGTCAAAAAAGAACAAGTTATCTACTAAAATTGAATCTAAGTTTGTAAGTGCATCTGTATTTTATAAAAACTACTACTGTTTATTTACTGTTGGGAATTCTATATTGACATTTGGAGATAAAAAAGTCGAATATTGAAAACTAACTATTTTCATTTAGTATGAAACTCTCTTGATTAAAAAAAAAAATGTATACGTACTCGTAATTGTCATATTAATTAAATTATATATATTTTCTGAACACCTTCTTTCATCATTATTAAATAATTAAAATATTAAAAATGTATAATGCATATTTTTCAATCTTTCATGCACATTAATATATTTTTTAGTGCACAAAAATCCTATAACCCAAGTGATTTTAATTTTTATAAACTAGCCTTAACTAAATATTAATATTTAGAATACGGTTCTGACATTTTTTTATTAAAATACGTGTTATGGATATGCTAAAAATGCATAATAACGATATTTTAATTGCGTTTTTTTTTTTTTTTTTTTTTAATATAGACAATTTACACAACGAGGTGCAAATTCTTCAGAGAGAAATAAAAATATCATTAAATTGCAATTCGAAGTATTTTTCCGTTGCATCCCATATCTCGTTTTCGTTTTTAGTTGTTACGTAGATAATTTTGGAATTACACAGAAAACGCATTAAAAATATGTTGACGTAGACCACAGCTACTACCGCTAACTAATCCATTCGATTTTTGAATTTTTTTTTTTTGTTTTAAAATTTATAATGGAATATTATCCTTTAGGGTTTCGTTCTTAATTTAAAAATATTGTTGAGAATATATTTTACAGCGATAAATTTATAGTACAAAAATTGTTTTACTTTATTAACAGCTAAAGCTCCTAAGTTGTGCGTGAGTTTAAAATACTGATATAATGATATCTCGTATCGTGTTGGACATATTATATCTAAAATATTTAGATTTATCAATACGTATTTCCTCTTCAGCACCCTCTCAAAACAAACTTAGAATGAGTAATCACTGTTTTTGAAGTTGAGTTTTTTATAATACATCCTATAAAACGTAATATAATACGTAGATATAGTATGGCCAACAACGACGTTGGTCAAGTGGTTTTTTTTTTCAAACCAAGCTGGCAGTTTTTGGACTAAAAATGTTTAACAGATAATAATATAATAATATCATGCAGTAAAATGTCAACTAGAATAATAATTAATAGAAATATTATGCAGTAAATATTTATATTATACAAAAAAAGTTGGTTTAAAATACTTCTAATTTATAGTGTTTATATAATTTAGAAGTAAAAAATGTCATCATTTGTATTTAAATAATTATATACCAATAACATTAAATTATCATGTTTTTCCGTTGCTGTAGCTGATCAGAAATAACCATGTACGTTAATCAATTGATGAAAATAACGAAACAGTTAACAATATTATTGATTAACGGCTATTAAAATATAATTAAGATTGTTTTGAATTTGTTCATACTATTTTAAAGTATTATACGCCTTATATTACATTACATCATCGTGGTTTTCAAACACACAATGTAAAAATGTATAACATGTATAAAATTACTATAATATTAAATAAATGCATATACATGAAAATATATCTAGATAAATTAATACAGATATCTGGAATGTTCATCTAGATAAGATAATAGATAATAATATTTTCATCTAGATAATTCTCAACACTGGTAAAAACGAATGATTTTTTGAATGAAGTATTTATTTTTATATTTGATATACGTCTTATAATGACGTTATAATAATATGAATAAAATAACATATTCTATGGTATTATATACATATACATATATATATATATAGTCATTATAATAATATAACATTAAATAATATCACAGTGCTTGCATTTGAAATCAAAATTTCGTTTTACGTTATTCTTAATGTGGATAATGGCCCGGATACGGAATATAATAAATTCTTGGATTGATTGCCCCGTGGAACAAATATTTTTACGGAACAAATATTATAACTATTAAGTAAATGGATTTTAAATTATTTCATTTTCCGTTATTTTTGGATTTATGATATTTTTAAAAACCCCTGATTATAATATAAGCATAATAAGCATTTTAACGCGATTCCCGCCGATGTAATAATCGTTATACCGAATACATAGGTGTCCTAAAATTCTAAAATGTACTGATGGGACGTATAGCATTACTAAATGTAATTCTAACTCAGTGCGCTTACGAAACGGAGAATTTGGCTAATATCGTTAATTCAGCATTCTTAGGTCGTATTCATCCTAGACGCTGGGAAATTTAATCGACAATTGAAATAAATAAAAATACAATTAACAATAGCGTTAGGCTTACTAATTGACTTATCAGAGAAAGATCTATCGGAACTATTACAAATAGTTGAAATTATTGTAGTTTACGAAGAAGGGATTCTGATATTTGTCATAGAAATTCCACTGATTATCAACTACGATCTTATATAAATCTATTCCTTTACCAGTAAAAGTACGAAGTAATTTGTATGCTATTATAGAACCAAACTATTTTATAGCAGTAGATAAAGTTCTTTTATATTACATAGAGTTACATAATTATCAACTTTCAAAATGTAAAACAACCACAAGAACCATTATTTGCTATCATGAACAGCATATATAGCACGTAAGGGATTCGTGCGAAACAATGTTATTCCGAAATCCTAAAACACTTCCTAATGTATGCACTATTAAATATATTAAGTTTAACCACAATGCATGGCATAAGTTAAAAAATAAGAACTTATGGTTATATGTAATGAACAAAGAAAATATTATAATTATATGTAAAAATCTAACCACGTCAATAATAAGTGTAAACGGCACAAGAATATTTAGTTTAGAAAATCATTATGATGCTTACACTGCAGACAACGAAATTAAATTAGTACCTATAATAAGAATAAGTACAAACATATATAAAAATTACACTTCAAAGCTTAGCTTGTCTATAAATTTCATTGTATTAAAAAATTTATCGAATAAAAATATAGATAATTTCTTGTTTCCAAAAGAAAACTTAAAATTAAAGAAAATATAAATAAGTTAACAGAAAACTCTAAATCACTAGACGAATTACATAATAATTTTAAAAAAAAGTTTTGTCGAAATAAACTATAACTCAAATCATTATCTTCTAATCGGTGTAATATTATTGGTTTAACAGTATGGGTTTATTATTATTATTTTTCTTTTAATCTATTGTAAAATTAAAACATATTGTTGTAACAAAACTAATCAAAACGAAAAAGAAATTGTATCTAAAGTATATGAAGACATAACACTTGTAAATTCTTCTGAAAGCCTATTACCCAGAATAATTCAAATGGGCAATGAACTTTCGTTTTACCCTGGGGATATTGGAGAATATAGATATATGGAGAACCCCTGATTATAACATAAGCATAATAAGCATTTTAACGCAGTTCTCGTCGAGGCAATAATTATATACCAAATGAGCGTCGCCAGCAATTGTATTTTATTCTACTACCCGACTCATGTGAATTCGTATAATCAATAAATGTATTTAGTTAAATAATAAAAAATCTATTTAATTAATACCTAACACAATCATCTGAAATTCATATTAAAATAATATAACTATTTCCATAACGAACTTTAAAAAGGATCTAATTGAGAAGGAAAACAACAATATTCTATAAATTTATTACGTATTACGTAATATTTTGTTTAACTAAGTATATTAAATTTTATTAATCTTTATGTTTTATTTTGTGGTGTTTAATTATTATTGTTTGCCGTTTTCTGTTAATTCCGTTTACAAAATTCAATCGTTTTTTATCATATATAACATTTGTAAGTACTGTTATAAATATTGATTATAATATTAAAACATCATTATTTATGTAAATATTTGTATTCGTACAGACGATATCTAGATATCTCTAAATGGGTGAATTTTTTTTTTATTTCGGACAACAGTTTAAACTATTTTTCTGTGGGTAATGCCTTAACACTGCAGAATATATAGATACCTACATGAAATACTTACAATTTTCAACCGCTATTATTTAGCTTCCCCGCAGTCCTTCATAAATAATTTTCCGGTCGGGAAAACGAGAATCGGACGAAAACGAAATACCGACACGCAATCGAGACGTGTATTCTCAAATATTATACGCATTAGGTGTCGCGTACGCGTGTCAGATAATAAATGAAATCCCAAAGCACAATAGATCTCGAAGAATTATTGGACAGTATTTATCGAAAAATATATAAATCCATCCGTAGATCCCTGTCTGGGAGGAGAGAATAATGTGTCGGAAATAAATATGAAAATCTACGTATTTTTAGCGGTTCATCGCTTTCTACAATTTTCTAGAGCCTATAGGCTTTGCATTTTCAATCCATAGTTATTTTCACACATAAACAATAAGTACTTTAATACTGTAATTCTTTAGGTAGGTACCTAGGTAAGTGTTGTGTACGATCAAAGATTAATATTATCGTTATTTGCTAATATGGCATTTTGTACTTAAAAAAAAAAAAAAATTGTAAAAAGCTGAAATGCACAACAAAATATTATAAATTTTCTTTTCGATTCGTACGCTAAACATGAAAATGTTTACAATTTAGGTTTTGAGGTACACAAGGTAATATTTATTTGACGTGAAACACTCATTATATCAAAGAGTATTGACTTTTTTCAATATGTTGATGCCATTTTGAATTTTACACGTCAAAAGGGGGGAGAGTGCGTTATATTGACTCCCGATCTTAGTTTTTTTCTACCTGATTAGGAAATGATTTGCAAAATGTTGATATTATTTTGAAATTTGCACCTCAAAAGGAGTGGGCAAATAATTTTCCAGCCTGATATAAAAAAAAATGTAGTTTGTAATTTGTAGCATGTTAGTGCCATTTTTAATATTACACTTCAAAAGAGGGAGGGGTCATGTTAAGTTGGCTCCCGATCTTAGTTTTTTTTCTACCAGAATAGGAAATGATTGGCAAAATATTAATACCATTTTGAAATTTTCACCTCAAAAGGGGTGGGAAAATTATTTTCCAGTCCGGTATGAACTTCCGGGCCAACTTCATGTAGTCCCCCTCTTCTTTTGAGGAGTGAATTCAAAATGAAATGGTATCAACATTTAGAAATATTGCTAGATACATTCGCGTGACGTTGGCTACATAATTTTATTTTTTTTCATACCAAGCTGGGAAATGATTTACAAATTCTGAAAACCAATTTACTAATATTTTTAAAATGTGTGCTTAATTTTCAAATAAATTATGGAATGGGGATAACTCGATATACGTTAATATTTAGAACGATATCATCGAAATTCGTATAAAATAATAACCAGCCACGACGGCCGTGTGTTGTTAGAATATTGCCCGCCGTTATTAATCGTTCTCTATATTGATTAAAACAAGAAAAAAAGTCAAAATATGCATTTTTGTACTAAATTTCAGAAAATATGAACATATGCATAATAAAATGTTGATATTTGAATCTAGACACCATAAAACAAAATTCTATAGACAGTTAATAGAAGAATAATTTCTATTAGGTACTACAGTAATGACTATAATAGTTGGAAATAAAAATATCTAAATTCATTTCACTGGTAGTCAAAATTCAAAGATAAACTCAATTTAGAATGGGCACCTATTGAAAAAATATGTTAGCATTAATATTGAATATAGTCTATGATAATACTCGGTTAAATTTGAGAAAATAATAAAAAAAAAAAACCTACACCTACGTCCAATAATTTATTTAAGACCGTAATAATGCTATACAATTAAAAATATACAGCAACAACCTCATAATTTTGGAACAAAAATATGCCTATTATTTGGATTTATTGTACGAAATAGTATCAATAATATAGTAATGAGTTAAAATATTTGTAGAGAAAAAACGAATTCGTAATGTGCAGTTTTGGCGCAATGTTAAGCACAATAAACCGTGACAGTCTAAACATTAAAGTAAAAATAAATTAATCCGTTTAAGTTTCATCTCGCTCGTTTTCTACGTAAACTTGTAGCATCAGAACCCCTGGTTATATATTTTAATTTTACAACATTTTTTTTTTTTTTAAATACGTTGTTAAATTTTAATTTTTCTTAGCACGTCGTTCACGGTGGGAAAACGTCGTTTTTTGTATATTTTATTTGTGGTTGTGTGCCTCTGTAGAATTCTTCTGATATTATTGCACTGCAACGCTCATAAAAAATTTGAAAAATAATCTTGTTTGGAAATAAACAAATAATAAAAATTAGGGAATTTACATAATATTTTAAACAACACATGCCAATAATATAATGACGAATCGGTGAGAAATAAAAGTTGAAATGCTATTTTTTTTTATTAATATTTCATAGCTATCCAGGATTTTATGGGATAGATACCTATATTTATTGTTATAAGTTTGTTACAATTTTATAAGAAGACTGTTCACAACTACAGAGAGAGTTATTTTATTTTATCATTTTTTTTTCTCATCACGGAATGTCAGCAGTATTTCGAAAGTTTGAAATTTAAAATCCCTATTTTACATTTAAATAAGTTGCCCGGTGGTAAACTCGTTAATAAGGTCGTCGTCGTCGAAAGTTTATTCTTAATATCGAAAAAATTGATCAAAAATTTAATAAAAAGTTGAAATGTCATTATATTATTGTGTTTGAGTACTTACACTGCTAATATACTGGTAATATACTAAACAGCAGTAGACTATCGAGAGAATATATTATCAAATCAAAACTCGGTCGGAATTAGAATTATCCATTCCCAGAGTTCGTTCGAAATGTAATATTTAAAAATTGCTTAGATAGTTGCTTTTTAATCATAAAAAAAATACGTATTACATTATAATATGACTGTTCACATTATACACTAGTAAGCAAAAAAAAATAAAAATAAAAATAAAAAAAGCGGAATCAACGAAATCTGGTTTTTATAAATGTACGTGTATTACATTATAATTTATTATACAGGGTGATCCGCCAACCATGTTTATCACCCCATTTTTTCTTCAATAACGCAGCAGTTTTTCAAAATTAGATATTTGTTTCCGGTGATTTCAATAATCTTTTAATGATCATTCCGTCGACATTGATTATTTTATATTTTGTGCACGTGATCTACGAATAACTGATTCTAATATACAGTAAAATTTTCATACAACAGTTACAGAAGGGCCTGGAAATAATGACTGCTATTTCGAGGTGACCGTAGTTAACATAAGTGCAATGTTTCTAAATGGCCGCTATATAGAGTACATAAGAAAAACAAATACGCAATAATATGTGCTCACTAAAAAATACTTGTTATTTACTGTATGTAAAATTTAAAATTAAAAATTGTATATTAAAATTAAAAATATTGAGTAATATTATTAGTGTGATTTAAGTGTTTATAATTTGAACATTTTTTTTTTGAAATTAGTTTCTGTTTTTTTTTTAATGAATTAAAACCGTTTACATCACCATTTCGAATAGTAAAAATAGCTAATTAACTAGTGTTATCGCAAAAAAATCGATAAGATAACTACTATAAACTGCCATAAATAATTTGAGTAAACCACGCACTTTAAATTTATTAGACATATTGTCTATTACTTTATCTTATATTTTGACTGTTATTTAGAGTGCTCGCTGTATAGAGCTATTATTGATTTTTTCCCGTAACATTTGACGGGACCAAAAAAAAATGACAGTTATATAGAGGTGGCCGTCTTTTAGAGGTGACATTAACGGACATTTTACTGTATTACACAATAATATAGTTTATAGTCGTTTTACCAATTTATAATAATATTATAAGTCATAAGTAAAATAAGTCTAACCGACTCATTTTTATTGGCTGTCAGTCGTTGCGTAATTACAAAATTAAATAGAAAATTCTTTAAAAAAAAAAATAATGGACCACCGTTACTGTTACCTGCAGTGAATATCATTCGAGAAAATCACATACCGTACATTTTATTTTATCTACGAAATAGTATTCACTCTAAGGTGGGAAACTCGTATTTTTTGTAAAACCCATCTATTAGAAGTGATTTTCCGTGTCTGTGTTTTTACGTTATCATAATACGTTTCCAAATTCGATGCATCTACATGCCTTCGTATAATGTTCTAAATATTATGCAGAATGTGATACAATAAATCGCAAGTGAAATTTGAGTAAAAAATAATGCCTTGTGATAAGTCGTGACAAAGTTTATTACTCGATGATTTTTGTATTTTTCATTCGAAATTTCTATGACGCTTTTAATATTATTGACTTATAATTCAAAATAGAATGAAAAATCAGAACAATAACAATAATGCAATTAATGTATACCTCCATATGGGTAACTTGCAAGTTTAAATATCATTTTTTTTTCTTTTAAACATTTTTTGTGAACACTATTTTAAGAAATATGTGCACTTATTTTATCTGTAAAATACTGATCAGTTTGAAATGGGTAACTATCGTTTATTTTGTTTAAACCTATTTAATATATTATTAAATTATCTATTTTTATGTTATCAATGTTTTGTTTATAGAATACCTCATTCTGATTATAATGTTACGATTCATTTTTTTTTTTTAATATACAGTCGCTAAAACAGTGATTCACGCAAATTAAATTGATATTTGTTTTATATAAATTATTTAATAATATGATTGATTGTACTGAATTACTGCAAAATATAAATTTTTAAATGCCGATATTTTAATTTATTCTACATAAAAAATTATACTGTAAATTATATGCGAAATTCTCCAACCAACATTTTAATGTCTGTAAGTAATTCTATAAAAAAATATTGTTTTTTTTGGTAAATCTTTAAATATTTTTCTTAAGAAAATACACAAAAAAGAACTAAAAACATAATGAATAATTCTGTTTTGTTTTTTCCTCTATAGATTTAGATATGTTATACGATAATGATACCCATATATATATATATATATTTGTGTGTGTGTTATTTTATTTCTATTGTTATATTTAAATTACTGATAATATATGTGTATATTGGCAAAAAAAACTTTAAATTAGAATTCATTTCCATAATAAATATTATTATTATTATCAAAAGTGGTTTTCCGTGTCTGTGTTTTTACACAATACAAAATTGGAGTAGGCATGACGTTTTCATAATACATTTCCAAATTCGATGCATCTAAAAACCGAAGTATAGTGCCTTCAATAATATGCGAAAAAATGATACAATAAATCGCTTTTGAAAAATAAGTAAAAAATAACATTTAAATAATACTTGTGACGGAGCTTTTTACTCGATGTTTTTTGTACTTTTCATTCAAAATTCCTATTATGCTTATAATATTATTAACTTGTAAATTCAAAAAAAAAAAAAAAATTAACAAGAATAATCAGAATGATACAATTAATCGGTACTCCTATATGGGTACACTGTAGGTTTAAAAGACATTTTTTTCATTAAAACATTTTTTATGATCATTATTTTACAAAATGTATGCTTTTATTTTATCTTCAAAATACTGTTCACTCTCAGGGGGTAACTATTATTTTTTTTTCGGTTAAACCCGTATTATAAATAGTCCTCTGAGTAACTTTTTCGTAATACGTTTCGAAATAGAATATTTGATGCGTCTAAACTCCAAAATATAATGTCTTAAACATGGAGAGGTCAAAACACAGAATACTATTGCAGAGCGTAATGTGCGCACATCGTTCATTTAACCACAATACCTCAAAATAATTTAGGAATTAATAATTATAAATGATTTTGAATTTTAATCGAATAACCGAAACAGTTTATTGATCACAATCAAATATAATGTGACAAATTACTATAATAATAATATATTGTAAAGTAATATTAATCCGTACCCGTTGACGTATATTATATAATTGGGCATGAAAAACTAACCAAATAACGAAATTTAATAATATTATATAACTCAATACTACGTTTTAATCTAGGATAATCGCTATCGTCGTTAATTTTTCACTTTAATCTTATCGGTATAACATATTATCCCTCTTAGTATACCTACGTATAGTATTATAATATTATTATATGTGTACTCAAGCAATTAAATATAAATTCGATTTCGTAATACCGCTGTTGTGTCGTAAATTATGTTATCACAACGATATACGGTAAAATCCGGGCATTATGTATAGGTACCAATACTTCAATTTGGATTGCAATAACCGATTGATTATAAAATGTCGTGTATAATATTTGAAATGGTACAAATGCCGGGAAAGACAAAAACGGAGATGACACGTTTAGGCATGCATTATTATCCAAAATTTACCTGCAAATTGAAAATAACGTTAGGATGCAGAACAATAAGAATTTAAATCGAATAGGATATTGTAAAGAAAATGACGAAAATAAATCAACCACAAAACATGTCCGATAAAGAAAAATTAGAGTTTGTACGAAAATGTTAGGAATATTATCAAATAAAAAAATATACACTTGATTAAAATATAAAAAAAATTAGGACGACGTTTTGCGGGTAAAAAACAAATAAAAATTAATGGAAATATCATTTATTGTCATAACTTACAAGTACCTACAAATAATAATAGCTAAAGTTAGTACTAAAAATATGCAAATAAAAGGACGGTCTTTGTGGGAAACATGTCGTCACATTTTGATCATATTGATATTACACATTAAAATTGTACATTTTATGCTGTATCGATTGGTAACACTGTTATTAATACACGGAGTTTTATAAGAATGATTTCGTGAAAAACGAGTCAAGTTATAGAAACATTTTTATCTTCTTCTAAAAAGTCAACATTTTTGACTTGACACGTTTCTCACAAAAACCGTCCGTACAAACATATTTTTGTAGTGCTATTGAGTCCATCTCGATGTGTCTAATGGGTTATAAATACAGTCTTAGAATTATATTTTCCAAATAAAAATAACACAAATATTTATGCCCTAAATATGTTGAAAAATGCACTCAAAACGCATTTATTCCAAACAAAACTAGCGCGGTTAAACCATTTCGAACGAGGTCGTTAACCAATGGTCAATAATAAATTGTATAACCCGGTAGTTGGTACCTGGTATTTGTTAAACATAAATGTATTATTGTGGTAAAAATCCAAAAATTATAAAAATAATATTTTGTTTTCTATTCAGCGCGAGGAGGACTACAGTATTTCATCGGAATTAAATTAATCGGTATCGTCATTCGATAAGTCAAAAGACATAACTTATACATTTTTTTTTCCATAACTTAACAGTTGCCCAATTGTAGCTTGGGCGTGCTTAAAATAACTGAACGAATTACTTTAGTATCACAGAAATGTAATACAAGCTCGATAAATTTACCAGATAAAAATTTATTAAACTATGTCAATAAATCTTTTTATCTCTATTATTATGTTCCAGTCAAGCAAATAATATTTTTGTAATTTGTAAAAGTTTCTGTTATTATTCGATTGCGTTAAAAAAAAAAAAATACTTTTAATAATACAATAATTTACTTACGATGAAATAAAAATAAATGTTTTACAGAGTTTGGTTGACGAGCTATGATGAAAAAAAAACATTGACTTTAAACCGATAACTCAACTTATGTTTTTTTCAGCTTTATATTAATTAATATGACATTTATTTTCATCGACCTACCTTCTGGTTGTAACGAAAAAGTTTACTCGTCCAGCTTTGTTCTGCGACGATACAAAATATATATTATTATTATTATTAATATTATTTTGCATAGATCAATATTATATAAAACGTAACATTACATATATATATATGTATGTATACACATCCGTCCGTATTACTTATTAGTATGCACGGTCGACTATAATACAACTACTGTGACACCTCGCGGAATTGCATAAAACATTTTCGGATCGAATTAACATAATGGTATTATAATATTTGTTTAACATTTTGTTTTCAGGTTGTCGCGAAGCTGTAGTTTTTAGCACAAAAACTTGCTCCCGGGAAAAATTCGCCTCGAAACAGTTCGGTACAATTTTGTTTTACGTTATTTACGATCTAAACATTATACGATTTTTATGTCTATCGTTTGTCGTTCAAAAAATTGTATCTAAGTGTGGAATGGCCGGGATATGGAATATAATAAATTCTTTGATTGCTCGTTGAAATCAAAAAAAATATTTAGAAAAAATATTTAAACGAAACCAATATCACACATTTTAAGCAAATGGATCTTAAATTATTATTTCGTTTTTCGTTATGTTATGTTTAATGATATATATTATATATGTTTTTATGGTAATGATCGTCATGTTTTGTTTTGTGGTATTTAATAATTTTTGTTTACTAATTTTCGTTTTAATAACGTTTACAAATTTCAATCGTTTTAAAACGATATTATAAATTTAAAATTCCTGCTGTATACAGTTTAAATTGGACCCCAATTTTCAAAATACTATTTTTAAAAATTCTATTGAACATCAATAAATCACGAATTGCTGAGTATTTTTCTGTTGTCGTTTTTAGTAGATTTAAAAACTGTTGTTCAACACACTTGCTTAGTTATATTAGGATGTTTCGCTGACTACTTTCAGTAAACAGGGATGTAAACAAGCAAATTGGCTATAAGTACGTTTTTCTAAAAAATTAAAATGATAAGTGATATGTAACTAATAGTTATTACTTATTACTTTTTATTATTATTTTATTCATTCGTAGAATTACAGCTGAATTTCATAATATCTTATATTATTATAAATATTGTGCAGGTTACTAATTAGATTTTATTCTAATAATGAATTTGATTATTATAATTTAGTTTAGTCGTGGACCAGAGAGGTATACAAATGCATAAAAACAATTTAATTATTTTGTTGGATTTTATTATTGATTTAAGTCTTATAAGTAGAATATATAAGTACTTACAATAATTTATTCTTATACATACATTTATTTAAAAACTGTAAGGCCTTTATTCAATTAGTATATTATTTGTTTGCTTTTTAAAGAAGTATATTTATTAATTTAAAGTAAACCAAAATAAGTAACTGATTTTTAACGAAGTCTAGTTATTTTTATTTTTTAATTAACTTGTATCTTTTACAAGTTAAAAAAAGAAAATAACTTTTAACTTTAAATTTAACTATTGAATTCTTTTTTTTTTTTTTGTATGAACTTAACAAATTAAAAAAAAAAAATAATCAATTTGCCCAGCCTTGTGATTATTAAAATATAATAATATTATTATCCTCATACTGGCAGGTAAACGATTACTGCTGGTTTTATTTATAATATTATCCGGTCTTTCGCAAGTACCTACCTACATAAACCCTGCCGCCGCAATTTAACGTCGTTTTTACGTCGCAGCGATAGTCAGCACCGCCTTTGGTCCTTTGCAGTGAAATCCCTAATAATATTAATATAATATACGACTTATAATAATAATAACCGTTTGCCGTTATTGGCCGTGTCTATTATATCAGATTATAATAATGTTATAGTATTTACCATGATAATCGTGGGTGGGAGGTGCTTTGGAGATGGTCGCGGCCAGGCAAAGGACGATTGTGGAATAAAAAAACATTATTATACATAAGCTGTAGAAACCCATGTCCACCTGCTGCAGTTTTATTATAAGAACGATAATATTTTTATTAAACTTACGGGCGGATGAGTACTTTTTTTTACCAGGAGAAATTTATAAGTGCCACTAGGGCCTGAAGATTAATGTATGGTAGACATCCGTCAATTATAAATTAACATACCTATATTATTAAGTAATATCGATGTAATAATATATTTTAGCAATGAAGCAATTAATTCTCTATAATAACTAGACCCACAAGATGTGCTGAGGCGATATAAGATGTGTATAGAACAAAACAATAACGAAATAATTTAATGTCCATTTACTTAAAAGTCATAAATCAAGGTTGGGATTTCTATGCATTTTTTGCATTTCTTTGCATTGTTTTAAGGATCTAGCTACACGATGTTGGTTTTATATCATTATACCTACGTTTTGTATATTTTTGAATCAGAATAAGTTTTTATTTTGAATTTTTTGACAATTTTAAATTGTAAGGAATTTTTTTCATTTTTTATGGAATTTTTGAAGTTTTTGAACCCAAAATTTAAATTTTAAGATTTTTACATGGTTTTAATATACATTTAACGAATTATAAAGTAAGTTTTCGTATTATTTTAAATTGAATGAAAATAATTGTTTTTTTTTAAATTCAAGATCTAAAATGATCAGTTCTGTTTGCGAAATTCTTTTATAATCCTTTAAAATTTACATTATAATATAGATTTCACAGAAATAATTATTCTACGAGATTTATTTTTATCTTAGCAATCGTAATCCAAGAATTCATTACATTTCATATCGCGAGGCCATTTCCAGCATAAGATATTATTTATAATGATAAAACGATAAATGTAAATCTTGTTCAACGTTTTATTTCTGAGCAATGATAAACTCAACAATTGCCTTTAACGTTTAGATTGTAAATAACGTAAAATGGTTTTTTTTTTCAAGCACCGAATAATTAATGATACATATTGCAGATCGCATGCGATCGTTGCGGTCGGACGTGATAATTATATTACGTTACTTCGTCGGCGGGCAATTTTCTTTTCATCGCCTCCGAATTGGTTACGGCTCGCATTCAAGAAGAACCTAGACGGCGACGACAAAATCATACATCGTTTGTCATCCGGACCGTTGTCGCGTACGACATCGTCGTCTGTCCGTCTGCGAGTGCGACGACAACGCCGCGAAGTCGATCGTCGTCAAGCGGATTTGTCCCCCGAAAGAAGATTTTTGAAACGATATTGTCGTCGTCCTCGTCATTATTATTATTTATTATTGCCATTATCGTGTGGGTTTTATACAATCTCGATCGCCACCGTTTCTGCTGCTGCGGTGGCAGCGTCGGTGAACCTTATTCCAACGACACACTTTTCGCGCGTCTTCATCGCTGGAGACGACGAATGGCATCGGGCGATTATATCATAAATCATTCGGACGTGCGCCCTCTATTTGCACTTTCTCCCTTCCAAGTCCTTATCACCTCACTCACGCACACACACACACACGTACGCATACACAAACATCAAACATACACACACACACACATACACACAAACATCAAACACACACACATATTCATACCTCAAACACATACACCCACACACGTACTGCACACCTGTACAATCGCCACGATGCGAGTTGACGTATCGTCGCCACACACCTTTATCCCTCGATTCGTGAAAATAGTATATATATATATATATTATATACGAAACTACAACACAGTTCAACCACCCGCAGGTTAATCGCACAGTGACATTTTCTAATATAATATTATGTTGTACAGCTTGAACGACTTATTTCGGACGTTCACGGTTATCTCCTAGTTTTAAAAATAAAATGTGACATTTTTTCAAAAATGTTTTTTACTCCATGCTCAGAATTATATTGTCGGCAACCACAGTCGCTGATTTGTTATTTTAAATTGATAAAATATAATATAGTTTAAGTTATCTGAGTGACAAGAATATTATGGAATTGATAATCATGGATTTGATAATCTAATAGACGATCGTGATTTAAAATACGTGGACAATATTTAACATTTTTATTAAAAAACTCAAGGTAGGTATCAAAGACCACCTATGAACACATTTTATTTCGAATATAAAATCAATTTATTAAACATAAAGCTTATATTAACACATTCTCCTTTTAAGTCCCTAGCGCCTCACACACACACACACACCTGTTCATTGGAAGCGATGCGACGTATCATTGAGGCACATCTATTTTCAATTGATTCGTATGAGTGATATAAATACTAAAAACTTATATTTTGTATAAATACTTGTCTACAACACAATTCATCTACCGGATCACCCGCATAGTGAAATTTTCTAATCCATAAATATTCTACAGTCTGAACGGCTATTTTCAAACATGAGTAAAAGATGTTCGGTTTTATTATCTTAGTTTTAAAAACAAAAAGTGACACATTTTCCAAAAATATCTCTCACTCTTTATAAATATCTATTTAGACGGTATAACTACAGGTACTGATATTTTATATTAAATTGATCAACATAGTTCCAGTCATCTCAGCAACAACAAAACGTGAATTTATCTCGATATGATCTATGACGCGGACGATTAAAGTGACGTGGGTAATGAAGAATTTTCGTGAAATAATATAAACATCATGCATGAAATAAACTCTCCAAAGTGTTTAAACTCTGACTTAATAGAATTACAAAACAGCTGTAGGAATTTGATTGGACAGATTTTAGTATGGAAAACAGATTCATTATTAAATGGATTCGTAAACGAGGCGAATATTAACATTCTAAAAAAAAATTTAAATATAAACACATTATTTTTACGTGCTTCGATATAGTATAACAGTTGGAAATACAAAAATATTAATAATTAAATAGCTCTGATAAAAATATAGGTTGCATGGTCAGTGTATTTATCTATTAACCATTTCAAACCCAAAAATAAAATTTCATCCCAATTTCGTGCATCTAAATTTGTCAACATTTTTGAATTTATCAATACCGATAACAAAACAACTCAAAAACATAAAAAAAAAAAAAATACAATTAAAAAATGTTACACACCTCATTCGATGACAGTCTTCGCGATCACCTGTATCAGAATTGGACACACTTCTACTTAATTAGGGAAGCACTTTAACCAATATGACGGGCCATATACCAAAAAGCATTAACGATAAAACACATATTCAAGAAATGTACAAAATATTCCTCAATGAGCATAAACCTAAATAGTATTTATCACAGCAGGAGCACTCAATGAAAACCAAACATTGAAAATAAACAAATTCTTAAGCAACGCTGACGTCATTATAAACAAATTGTAATTTTAATATATATATTTTTTAAATATCTAATATGTATAATATGTTTTTCAATCTAAATTCATTTGATAGGCTAGAATGACTTGATTGCTGTTGAAGCTTTTTCTTTAAATTAAACAAAAAAACTATTACATAGATGCAATACGAAATTACGACATCTTGACCCGCGCGTATTGCTTAGTTTGTTTAGTTCTTACCAAATTATTGTTTAATTTGAGACCATTCCACCTCAACCTCCACGAAAACGGATTTCACAATACGTCAAACGCGTTGTAGCAGCTGCGGTTGTGCACAATTACTTAGACAAGTTTTTCGAAGACATTCGGCCGATGTAAAAACGTAAATTTTGACCGCACTATACATTTAGACGGTTTATAATTTCACAAACAAGGCGGCGCCACACTACTAATTATACAAATATTGTAGTCATACCATATATAACAAACAAACTACAGTAATTATTCCTTTTTCAATTTCATAAACAATATTTCATACCGGAGCGAACCGACTATGAGGTAATAAGCGTGTATTTTTATCAACTAAAATTTGATGGTTTAATAACTATTAATCGTTAAATAAAATATATATTATTATCGTTCCTCAAGTCCGTTTCTTGTCTTCCGTGAATAAAATAACAAGCGCACAAATCACCACAAGAATAACAAACAACGAACGTCAATCAAAAAATGAATTACTAATTTTATATTTTTACTAGCTGTCCCACCCAGCGTTGTCGGGCAAAAGTCACCTCAGGTGAAAACCGGGATTTTTTCGACTTCGTATTGCCTCATTCGATAAATAAAAAAGCTAAACTTTTACATAAAAAAACTTAAAACAAACAAAAGGAATCCGTAATTTTTTAAAAAAAAAATGCTCGGTATGATTGAGGTTTTATTTATTACACACGATTTTGCTTAAAAATAGTCACGTCACAACAATGAGATACTTACAAAACAGAGTTTTCCTGAAATACTGGCTACTTATAAGGTTTCAATTAATATTAATAGGCACACACAGTTATGATACAGTCTGATAATCAATTTAAAGCTTTCTGATAAACTATATTTTTTGTTTTGTTTTGTGGTGCGTAAATAAACAATGATGACGGTTTTCCAACGCGCGAACACGCGACGTATAATTGTCCATGCGAGAAACAGGGAAACTCTAAGTTGATTCCGCAAACTTCCGACGACTGGCCTTGCGATTTATTTATGGTAATCGCAAAGGCCAGACGTATGGGAAATTGTAGACGTTTAAAATCGAATGGTAAATCTGTTGGAGTCATCGGTATACGCGGGATCAAGACATCTCCTTCGTATTTTCCCTTTATGATTGTTGCCTCAATGACGTTATTCATTAGCTTTTTCACAGCCAGTCTTGTTCCATTGCACAGTCGAGGTTGATTAATGTTACGCAGCATGATGACAACTGATCCTACTTTTAACTGCAAATTGTGTGGTGGTAATCCAGGCAATTCTAGCGAATTAAAAAAATTCCGTGGGATAGTTGACTACGTAATCCTGGTTCATAATGGTGTCGACTGATTTGTAGGAAACCAACTGTCCCGGTAAAAAATTCTAAATGGTTGCGTTGAGAGCATCGACATTTTTATTTTTTGCCATCAATATTGCTCGTTTACCCAGTCAATTATGGTTATTGAACTGTTGCGCTATATCTAGAAAAACATGCTGAATAAGCTCTTCTTTGGAGTCTGTGATGTGACAGTAATCTGTGGGTAATGTGATTAATCCGGTCGAGGTGTCCACTGCGACTTTATTATTTCCAATGTCTAACAACTGTTTCGAAAACACATTTGCAGTTTCATCTTATTGCAAAAATACTCGCATGTTAGTTGTTAATTGGAGTGTCTTAACGTACCGCCACAAATTCGATGATTTCAGGCATGCGTTTAGTTCATCAGCAACAGTTGATCGGGGAATGACTGGAAGTGTCTGACGAAAATCACATGATAACAGAATCATGGCTCCACCAAAAATATTTTGGTTGTCACGAAGATCTTTCAACGTTCTGTCCAGGGCCTCCAGTGACCTCTTATGGGCCATTGTGAATTCATCCCAAATAATCAATTTGCATACCTGTAGGATCTTGGCCATTGTGCTATTTTTGGATATGTTGCAAATTGGTGTTCCGTTGATTTGCATGTTTAATGGTAATTTCAAGGCAAAATGTGTAGTTCGCCAGCCTTCTAGTAGAGTAGAAGCTATTCCAGACGAAGCCAACGCTAGAGTTACATTACTTTGCGATCTGATCCTCGCCAAAAGCAATGAAATTAATAATGTTTTTCCTGTTCCTCCGGGAGCATCAATAAAATAAATTTCACCAGATCCACTGTTCACAGCTTCTATCAAAGTGTCGTACGCAATTCTTTATTATTGATTTAATTGTGGAACATTTGTACGAACAATTTCGGCCAATACTTCAGTGTCGTACTGTTGTTCTCTTTGTAACTCGTGGTTTAATGCATCGTGCATATGACGATTGGGTGCCGTCATTCCCAAACATGACAATACTTAATTTATCATCAATAAACACATATTTTCTATCATGATTGTTGCATATTCAGCATTTATATACGCCACACGGCACACGTAGTATATAAGAATCATATTATGATCGGTGGGGACTGTCCATCGGTCATTAATGAGTAGATAATTTTTATGTTCGTCATTACGGTTTACATAGTTAATAAAAAAGGACTACAAAATACGTTTGTGTTATTATTTATATTAATGATCCACAACAAATTGGCAACGAAGAAAACAGTAGTCGGAAAATTGAATAATTTTTCGTTATTTAAACCGTAATCAATATTGCATCAGAAGTTCAGGGTTGTACGTCTTCATAATAATACAAAATGACAACTCCGAGTACAAACTTCAATCAGGTTATAGGCTCACTTGGAATCTTCGAAACAGGTATGGATATTACAATTTTTGAATCAAAATTGACAAATTTTTTCTTGGTAAATTCAATTGAAAATAATATTAAAAAAAGAGCCATATTGTTATCATCGGTCAGCGAAGAAATTCATAAAGTACTATTTAGTTTATGTGTTCCTAGCACACCGAATGACGTAGAGTATGATACTCTAATGAAAATGTTGAACAAATATTTTAAGCCTGTTAAGTCAAATTTTGCGGCTAGGCATACATTTTATGAAGTAAAAAGAAAGACAAGATGAATCAGTGTGCCAATGGGGTGCAAGTGTTAAAAATCTTGCATCGAAATGTGGATTCTCGTCGGAACTAATAACGGTAATTAGAAACATATTTGTTTATCGGAATGGGTTCGGGACCAATCCAAGTTCGTCTTTTAGAAGAAGACGCGTCAAAAGTTGGAGTAACTTATGAAAGTATAATTGAAATTGCAACAACCAAAGAAGCAGCAATGAATGACAGAGGTGGTTGGAAAAAAGAAGAATACGCAGATCTGAAGTACCAAAATAAAACAAGTGGACAGGGTAAAGCCAACCGTAATTCAAATTCGTACAAGGAATCAAAGACGAAATGCGAAGTTTGTGGTCGTTCCAATCACGTCAAAAAAGACTGCAGGTACCAAAGCCACGAATGCAACAGTTGCGGTGAAAAAGGTCATTTATCTACTGTCTGCGAAAAGGGTAAGAAAGATAAGAATAACACTAAAACACAAAATAAATTTTTGCCTAATAACGATAGTGATGACGAAACAGTTAAATATAACCTTTCTGATACTTTTTTTTCTATAGTTGATCAAAATTCTCAAAATAGAGCTGTAAAACCGTTTACAGTAGATTTAATTGTAAAAAATAAAAATGTAAACTTCGAAATTGACACTGGTTCACAGCACAGTGAAATTTCAAAAAGATTATATCATCAACCGCCCATTTTCCGCAACTGATCGCTGACGATACAATGGGTATCCATCATTTCCAGTTATGGTTTCAGCAATCAAGTGTCTTGGGTATCGCTTGGAACACTTGCCGTCGACCATACATAGTGAATTGTAGTTAAGAACTCCGCAAGGTCCATGTATCATGTTTTTGATAACTACTGTATGCAATTTTGGGTCAACTGTTTCATCAGGAATTTCAGCTGAAATTATGGAATCGATCTCATCTGGCCTTATTTTGTCCACTAACCAGACTAAAATGTGCGCATGTGGCAGACAACGCTTTTGCCATTCTACAGAGTACATCCAACAACGGACTTGGCCATACACGTGATGCTTTATTAAGAAATTCATGATAGATTTTAATTTTTGTTTAAAAACTCTGGCACTGATGTCATGTCATCAACTGGCAATTCCCTCTTAATTTCGGACCATTGTGGGTTACATGTGAATGTAACAAATAAGTCTGGGCGGCCATAATGCCTAACATATGACATAGCATCCTGAGCATATTCGTGCATGTGGCGCGGGCTTCCTATGTAAGTTGCCGGCAAATTTGTCATTCTTCCATATTATTCACATTGCCATCGGTATTTATGGCATCGCGGAAATGAATGTATTCTTCTGATCGAAGCAGTCGTTGGTTCAAACGGATATATAACAATCGTTCAGTCTCAATTTTGACATACATGTCAACTGCAAACTGATGAAAAAGTCGTCGACACATCAAAATATGATTTACCTCACCTTCACGGATCATGAGTCTGTATGAATAGAAATTCATAGCACTAACTGTTTTGTTGGTTTCAGTACCTGCATTCAAAAATTATAAATTTTTAATTTGTTACTTAGATATATTGAATTTAAAAATGTTACTTGTTACTTGATTTACCATATTGATATTGAAATGGTATCTATCTTCCCCCTGACAGAGGTTCAAAGGATATTGTAACGCATCATAAGTCCTGTGAGTTTCAGATACACGTTTCAAATTATTATTCCGACGATGAAGCACAATATCTCTAGATTGTAAATTTTCTCCCACAACGACAACAGCCACTTCGTTAATGGTGGGCGAATTAAATCTCCTTGTGTGTTCACTGACAGGTGTTTTGTCAGCTCGAATGTGTTATGGACGTCTCCACAACCGAGTTTGTTCGTTAGTAATAAATACGCGGTGTTTGAGTTATCACTAATATTTTATTAATATAATCAATTCTAGAAGAAATTTAGTTATACAGAATTTATATTGTTAGACAAAAAAATTAACAGAGGCTCTGCTCGACGGTCTGCCAGAACTACACTGCCTATTACACAGACAGCGAG
>JACXSJ010000474.1:0-40708 GCA_014851325.1 Pentalonia nigronervosa | reverse complement strand
TGACAATATTATGGCTGTAAAATGGCATCCGATTTAATGCTATTTTGAATATGTTTACTAAATTGTTATTCTGATGAAGAAACATTTATAATTCTTGAACAATGGTTCTTTTCACTGTTGGTTTGTGAGCACAACGCTTATCAACTTCCGCATCTGAATTGCCCATAAAATAAATTTTAAAAATTGATGATCTGTATCTGGTTGTGGTAACAAAGCCCCCAGTAAGTGATAAATTTGTCCTTGTATCTGTAATTTTTAAATATTTGTCCTAATACAAACTTGAATATAAAAAAAATAAAAAATATTGTGGTATATAATACCTTGAAAGTGGGTATGAAATTCTCCTGTATAATTTGTGTAGCGTCAAACGATGTCATCTGGAAACAGCCGTTATATTTCTGAATGTTGGCCAAGAAGTGCTTAGAATCTAAATGCATTCCAGAAACTAAAGAGCGTAAGGGATCTGGTGGTGGGACCAATTGTGGCAATTTTACTTTGCCTCCAGCACAACATAATCCAATAGATTCACCACTGTATTTTAAGGCCTAACAATATTTACAAATTATTGTCATTTCCCCAATTTTTACCGATTTGTCGGCACAATAATCGATTGCCGGATCATAATGAAATGGCAGCTCGTTTCAGAATCAGAGGAGCACTGCGTCTGCGGAATCGCTCAATTTAATTATTTCGTGCTTGCTGTTGTTATGCACGAATTCTAAGCCTATCTATTTCATTGTCATTGACTAAAGCAATATGACTATTTTCTTGATCTGTCTGGTCATCAGTGCGGTTAGCACGTGAGGTAGCTCTTTGCACATTTGATTGACTGCGACGACCTAAGTCAGGTCGTCTTTTTCTCGGCATCGTAAATTGTAATTAATGAAAGTGTGAAAAATTCATGCGCACGTACACGGAGAGAACAAAACACGATCGTGGAGAGTGCCGTACTGAGTAAGCGTGTGCTTAGTGCGATATCGGTTATTAAATCGGATATATATAACAATATATAGGTATAGATAGTAGTTAGTATATAGTAGTCTATATATATATATATATATATAGATTGTAATATATTATAATATACAATACAAACAGATTAGATTTTTATTTATATATAAATATATAATAATAGATATAGATAAATTGTCGTGTTTTACTTCTCGAAACAATTCATACCTACACGCTGCTGACGATAAAACACACACAAAAGAAAAAAGGTCAGGTTACAGGTAGCTGGAAACCTATTATGGCGGTCGGTCACGGGAATATCCAAAATAAGCATGTAAATAAGCATGTAAATTTAAATTTAATATTAAAAAATTAATTCCGAACATTTTCATACTCACTCACCTTTTAAACCTTCTCTGGACTTTCACAAATAATTTAAGACCAAAATAAGCTAAATCGGTCCAGCCGTTCTTGAGTTTTAGCGAGACTTACAAACAGCATTAGATTTTTATTTATATAAAAATATTATTTATTTAGGTCAACAAAAGTTGGAAACACCTTAAAACTGAATTTTCGAATGATAAAAGGAACAACAATTAATAGATTACTTTGAAACAACATATGTTACTAGTTTACTGGTATATCAGTGAGACTCCGTTGACAAAATCCACAAATAAGACTCCTGTTAAATCTGTCAGAATTATGGTTAGTAGCTCAACGGGTTGTATATGAATAGCCACGCACTACTAATATCACTGAATCTTGGCATAGTCGTTTAAATAGGTAATTTTCAAATTGAATGAATGTATAAATTTAATATTTTACAATATAATATTGTACTAAGTTGGTATCGAAATATTCAGGAGCATAAAATTCATAATAATTCTTTAAAAATGTAGAACGAGAACAAAAGCTTAATTTAATCAAGGCAGAATTGCGAAAAAAAATAAGGTATCCCGAAAACATCATGAAGAAAGAATTAAAAATTTAGTTTTAAGATTTAAAAATAGTAATAAAAGTAACATTGAGTTTCTAAGAGGCATTTCATATAATTTAAATTTTTAATTAGACTAAATATATATTTTTTTTAACAATGGATTTTATTATTAGAACTAAAACTTATTCAAACAAAAATTCATTCAAACATATTTTTTATTGAACACTTTTTATTTTAACATATCATTTTCGAACACATAACCCCTCGTCTTGAAAGGCATGTTGCAAAATGCAAATAACATAAAGAAACAAAATCAGTGTAGGTTTATTGAAATAATTTTGCATAATTTTAGCACCCCCTAAAATATAGGTCTAGTTGCGCCTATGGATCATATAATGTACGTCCAGTGTTGTGCACAAATAACTTAAAAAATATCTAAATAAAAGCTAAGATATCTCGTATTTATCTAGATAAAAAAAGAAACAGATAATTATTTACCTAGTTTTTAGGTTTTTAAAAATTTTATAAATTAAACTATAATATTTACACATACTTATAAACTTATATTTTGGATTATTTATTTTAATATATAACAATATAATATTGATTAAATTAATGAATTTGAATAAGAAATAAAATGTTTAATACATATTCATTTACTAAACATTTTAAATTATCTGAACACTTAATTTTATAGACACAATTATATTCATTGTAATAAAATTATCTTAATTGAAATCAAATGAATTTAATAAAATAGTTATCTAATTATCTACAGATAATCAAATAAAAATATTATTTTATATATAAGATAAAAAGATAGCTTGCGCTTATTTTATCTATATAACTTATTTAGTGCAATATTTTATTTATCTTGTTAAAATCTAAATATTTAACAAAAAAAAATCAATTTATGCTATCCACATTATTTAATGATCACACAACAGAGGAAAAAATGTTCAGTCGTTTACGTCGTTGTCGTTGTAATATTATTAAAAAAAATTGTACCAATTTGTGTATATGTATGTGGTCGGTGTTCGCAGAGAATATATTATTTTTCGACGCATTATCGTCGAGTGAATATAATATCGTGCGTTAAATCGCATACATGGTTAACATACAAATCGTGTTCAGGGTTCCGAGTTTAAATGAAATCGTTCAAATATGCGTATTGTGTTTTGTGTACTGCTGCGTATGCACAATGCGTATAATAAAGAACACGACGACGACGACGTATTGTGTGTATTTAATATTTGTTTTATATGTTTTATATTATATTATTATTATTATGACTTATTGTCGCGACAAAAAGCTAAATAATAATCCGCACACGACGACTTTACACAATATTATCAGAAGAATATTATTATTATTATATGTATGTCGTGACAGACGGGAGTTCGCCGGGGGTGCGACAAAGCGGCGCCAGATAATTCGGATTTTGTCGGGGAGAATAATAGGGGATAAAAATAGAATGATAGTAGTGTTTTACTACGGAGCAGAGATGAATATTATTGGCGAACGTATTGGCACAAAGTTTGTTTTGTGAACAAAGGGAAAGAGAGAGAGAGCCTAACGGACGAAACGGACGAAATGTACGGCCGTTGCCATTTTTACGCATGGACTTTAATAATAATATATTAATAAAAAAACAGGTCAATATTTTTATCCATAAGATATCATCTACATACAAGCATTTGAATATTATCCCAAAATGCCAATAACTATAAAAAAAAACTTTCGAAAAAAATGTATATTTTCATCATTAATCACGTGTATACTAATAATAATAAAAAAAAATAATGGATTAAAACGTGTATCGTCGAGGAGATTGATTGTTATAAAATAAAATAATAATAATTAGTATTTGGTATTTTTGTTTTTTTAATTTCAAGCTACGGTTCAATAATAATTAACACGCATATTCGTTTGGAAACACGGAAAAAATATTTTGTCCACGCGTCATACAGTGTCTAATTATAATAGTGGAAGAGTAGAAAGAGGTTAAAGGGAGGGTATAAATAAAAATATTAACGTAATAATAATAGTATAAGTCTAGGGTCCTGAATTTAAAATATTTCAAGGAAGTTATGAAAAATATTAGAAAACATCGATAATGAATGATATCTCGTATCAACAAAGGTGTACGCATTACTACGCTTTTTACTTTTATTTCTTACTCGTATAATATGATGATGGTTATACATTTAAGTTTAAATGTAATAACACACTATTGGTTATCTTCGGTTATTTTTGGTTCAGGTATTTAGGTCTCTTGATATTTAGTACATATGATTTCTCATAAACTGTTTTTATAGCAATTTTAAAAATATTTTAAATACGTAAACAAATTTTTTTTTGTAGATATTTAAGTTTAAGTTTTTATGAAATAAGATATTTTAACAAATACTTATGGTTATTAAATACTTTTTTTTTTGGTGTAAATGTAACCGAGAAATTTCAATTCACATTTCTGCTACGGGCGTAAAACTTTTCCACCAAAAGTGGATCTTTCCCTTTTCCAACATTACTCATTTCTACCAATAGTGTAAACATTTTTGTTTTCCGCCAATACTCATTTCCACCAAAATATTTCATTACTAGGCTTATATTATAAGCTGTAATACAGTTTTTTTATAGCTAATAACTAGTGTGTAGATTTCAATGCAAATTGCATTTATTTCTGAATGTTCTAAAACATCAAGTAATTAAAAAATGAAATTTTTATTTTGCATTTTTTGATATTTTAAGTGCATTTTGATGTTTTTAAGGCATTTTTTTATTATTGTTATACACTTTATAGTAGTGTTATCAGCAAAGTAGATAAAATTTATTATGATCTCTTCCTAAAAAAAAAAAAGAAATTTAAATTTCTACTTTTAAAATATATTAAGGTCTTACTGATTATACAAGTTAAATACGATGTGGGCTGTAATAAAGATAAAACGATAAGCTATTAACGAAGTCAATGAAAATAAAATTTAGACATTTTTATACAGTTCTGAAAAATGTTTACAAAAACATTTATTTTGTGAATTTATTTAGATAAGTGAAATATTTAGACACTTGTAATTATTTATCTAGATAATATAAAAGATAAGTAAATAATTATTTAGTTCAATTTATCTAAATGAATCTTAACACTGTACACTGATAGAATTACACAATTTGTAGTTACATTTATTTACTTATTATTAGTATTATTTTTTATTCTTAAATGTTAAAAAAAGCAAAACAATCAGAGCTCGATTATAAAAAATAAATCAAATGTATTCAGAGATATTATAATAATGGTGAGTGTAATATTATTTGAGGGGAAACCGCAAACGAATTTCTCTAATGATTGAAGTCAAAAAGTCAAAACGAATAAGTAGGTACTTACCTACTTTAAACAATGATATAGTAATTTATGTGATTTTAATTACCCGTAAAATATAGACGTTTAGAGTAAAGTATATTATTGTTTATGAATTACAAACAAAGTATAGGTAATATATATCACCCCCCTCGCGTGTGTCTCTGCATTTGAGTTCCATGTTATTATTATTATATCACGTGGCAAT
Source organism: Pentalonia nigronervosa (assembly GCA_014851325.1). Classification (NCBI taxonomy): domain Eukaryota; kingdom Metazoa; phylum Arthropoda; class Insecta; order Hemiptera; family Aphididae; genus Pentalonia; species Pentalonia nigronervosa. The sequence goes on along the minus strand of JACXSJ010000474.1, from coordinate 35,257 downwards.
TTGCAGTCTACTCGGAAACCGTGTTATTCTATTTACGACCGCCGAAACAATATTATTAAGTTCAAATGTACATAATAATAATAATAATATGTTGCAGTGCGATGATAAAGATAGAGGTATCATATACGGTACACTATAATCGCGTTATAGAGGCGAGTTGAGCAATGTCGGAGCAAGAAAAACATAACATTTCTATAGAGTGTTATTACCTAATTATTTTATGGGTACCTTGCGCGTAGTTGTTTACGACGTACATTATTGGACTTTTTGTTTTGATGTTTATCGAATTTTTTTTTCCAAATTAAAATTACAAAAAAATTATTCCAAACACGTTTTCAATAACTAAGCACGCCAATGTCCCGTGAAGGCCGAAACAGAATTTAAATTGCACCGCTTAATTAGCTTAATTACGATTTAATAATTATCACGATCGTTTGAAAGCGCATAAAATTATCCTACGAAATTATTTAAATTAGAATTCGATCATGAACTCGTGGGAAACGATGAATTCAATAAATACTTTAACGTTTTTTACCGCACTAGTTTATGCATTATTTAAGAAGCAATGGAATAAATCGATATATAAAACTAATACATAAAATCGATGTTATAGATTCAAACTTTGTAGGAATTTGCTTATTTTTCTTTTTCGGTCGGCCTAAACAATCTAAGAACCTATGGTTACTATCCATCTATACATTTTACTCATACCGTGCACAACAGTTAGCGATGAATTGATTTCGTTTTTAGTTTTTTGTGATTTATATTTTAACACTTTTTTTTTAGGCGTTTTTGATTTTAAAGTTGCTTTTTCTGTCTTGTACAAACTTAATTTTTTTTTTTTTTTTGAACATCCACCAAATCATCGAATATCTAAAATGCTTAAAAGATCAATAAAATTTGTTTTTATCATAAAATACTGTCTATAAGATTTTTTTTGGTATTTTTTAAAATACAGTTTAAACAGTACTTTAAAATACAGTTTAAATAGTACTTTAAAGTACAATTTAATATATACATTAATCATTCGATAATTCAAAATTTAGTGGACCGAGCTAAAAATTCAATTTATAGAGGTCTACGATTTATCGAATTTTCAAATAATCGAGGGGGGAAATAAAATATTTCGAATTAAAGAGAGGTGATAAATACTTATAGTTTACGGGACCCATATTCAGACTAACTACTACGCGTGTCACTGGATTTTAACAACTATTTATTTATTGCAGAGGTTAATTTTGGTGATAAATAGTAGAAGATATGATTAAAGTAAAAAAAATGTAATTCAATTTAATCGATTTAAGATTAGATTACGACAATATTTTATCGTCGTCATTATCAATATAATTACGAGTATGTCAGTTAGGTTATTTATAGGTTATTAATACATTTATTTGGCCTCAAATACAATAAAAAGAATTTCGAATTAGAGAAGTTATGGCAAAAAAAAATTCGAATTTTAGAGTGTTTCCCACCGCCAGACATTACGGATTATTAAGAGAACCGAAATACACGTATTTTCTTCTAATTTTAGAAGTTTTTCTCAGGGCACCGACCATATGGCACGATTTATGGAGTTTTTCAAATTATTGAGTGACTAATGTACTATTGTATTAAACTTACTTTTACATTATAAAGTATACCGTAATATGTTAGGATTTAAAGTTGATATCAAACCGTAACCTGTGTTGAGACTTATCTAGATAAATATTTAGTTATCTTTTGTCTTTTCTAGGTAAAAAGTTGTAAGTTATCTAACTAATTATCTTAGATAAACAATTCACTTATCAAGATAAATTCGTCAATGTAAATAATTATATTTTGATATTATAAATTTATATAATTTATGAAAATAATTATAATATATTTATATATTTATAATTATAATATCTAACATCAAAGAAATTGTTCTTTTGTTTATTATTATAACATATAACTATTGTATTTAAATCATAATCAAGTAGTCTGCGGTAGCTAAGGTATGGATACTTATAAAAAATTGGAATTAAATATTATATTAAAAAAAATCATCTTTTATTACTTTCATAAAAAATATTTTATCTTTATCTGAATACATTTTTGTTGTATTACCTTTATTTTTATAAAATATACTTATCTAATTCTAACATTGCCAGTAATAGTTATAGAAGCTTATATTATAATCATAATAAAAATATTAAGTACCTACTAATATACTATGGTTTATATGTTAAAAAATAATAAAAAATTTTATGGTTTTGATATAGCTTTTAGTGCCATTTTTTTAAAAAATTTTTTGACATCTGTACTTTATAAAGCTATACTACTCAAACTAAACGTTTTAATTTATATTTTATTGAAAACCAATGTGTATTAAATATTTATAATATAGTCAAGTCAATGGGTAACATTATATTCCAGTCGTCATAATATTTAAGTGGTACAGTCAATTGGTCGTCTGAAATTAGTCTTTTAGTAAATTGATCGTTTGAAAAATTGCTTATAAAATTATAAATATTTAAAGATATTTATTATTATATAAAGTTATAATATTATACTAGAAAAATTAAATTATTTTTTATGCGCATTATATATATATATATATATATTACCTTTGAAGCAATAGTTGCTAAAATAGATTGAGTACGATTTTAGTAATATCGGGAAAATAAATACGTGATATTTCGGTTAAGTTACTTAAAATGGAATATTCGTCTGAATGTATACTATATTATATATATTTTTTTAAATTTTCAACACATTCCCATATAATCATGGTTTTTTTTTATTATTTTGAATTTTAAAACGATACAAATAACCATCATGCACGAATATATTTCTTCTTCCTCTTTCATTATTTTATAAAATCAAGATGCATACTAATTTATTTTTGTATTAACTATAAAATTAGCATTAGACTACACCGTCCATCACAGTCTACTAAAATGGATGCACACAGTATATGGTTTGCTATAGAGAAAACATATTTGGATTCCAAATATATGACATCCAATAATATTTATTATCGCAAAACGTGTAGGTACATATACACAAGTATATAATTATGATTATTGTCCATTTGTACCTAGAATACGTTCTTAAACTAGTACTCACTTCTCACGACTAATTTCCGATGACCAATTGACGTAAACTCAATATTTACGTCCAAAATATCAAGTACATTAATATAAATAGCTATGGCAATATACCAATGTATATATAATTTCAGTATGAATTGTGTAAATCAGTTTTATGAAATTGGATTAAAAAAAATAATGTCGCACGTTTGTAAAACAACGAGTATTTATTTTGTGCACTCGTAGTACGCATGTAATGATACAAACAATTTATCTTCTCGGTTTGAAATGCAATTGCGAAACAAAGGTGGTGGTTTTCCATTGATATAAATTAAGCGCCTGTTACAAACACATTTTCACAACGCAGTTTTTAAAGAATAATATTGTTGAAAAATGAACGATTAAACGTTAAATACGGCCCTTTAAATTATTATGTGTTATACGGAATTATAATGATAAAATAATATAATATACCTACACACTCACACGTATATTTCACGCAATTATTTCTGGATGTCGCACATGCGAAATACGTAAAATCGTGTCAAGCGAATAAACAATACACGGAGTTAAGAATAATAATAATCACAACAATAGTGAACAAATTATTAAATAATTTAATATTATAAAACGCAAATCGTTACACCGATGACGATAATTTTTTTATGGTAATGATATAAATCTGTATATTGCTTTGTTCCAAATCCGCTACGTGGCGGTACGATATTCGACTGCGATGCACATGCGTGACCTCGGCAAGTACTTTGATAGGTAGTAAGATGTACATGTCAACAAAAATCGTTTAAAACGTGTTCGACATTCGATTTAAACATATTTTCTAAAAAACCAGGTATAAAACTAAAAATATTCTCATATATAGGTTTAATAGGAAAATTAAAAGTTGATGGGCGCAGTTTCGCTAACAATAATAACCACATGGAGGTTAAAAAATAAACAAAAACACTTTAAAACATAAAAATTGTACGCATCGTTTGTTTCGAAAGAGGAAAAAATGTTTTTAACGTTAATCACATTTAAAATAATGAGTATTCACGCTGTTAAAATAATTTTTTTATATATGCCTACTCTTCTCACGTAAATATAGTGATACCGAAAGTTTTCAGCTTAGGATGTATATATAGTTTCAAGTTTAGCAGTGATTGTAAAAGAAAAGAAAAAAAACCGTCATCGAAACCAAAATGTTTTAATATTTTTTCGCCTCACACACTCGCGGTCATGACATCTGGTCGCCACATAGCCTTTGAAAGAGTCAAAAGTGTCTTGCATTTCCGATTTTGTTTGTTTATTTACATATTTTTATTGCGAGCTGGTCAAATACTGTGACGTCGTCCACTCATCATTTATTATTTTTTTTTCACGCCACCCCCGCGTTGCCACCATTGAAATTATTTGCTTTCATTTATTTATATTATGTATTTTATCGTCTCTTCTTTCGACACTGTTTGCCGACGAGTGGTCCTCGCCGCCGTAAACCGACGTCATCGACATACACACATATTATGTACCCACGTATACACCCACGCAAAAGTAGGCATTAACTAGTTAAAAAGTTAAAGTTGATTTTGTTTTAACTTTTTAACTTAACTAGCTTAATTTACAGGCGAAATAATTTTTTCAGTTGATTTAAAAATAATCCATTAAGTTTAAAATGTTTTGAAATTTTTCGTTTTTATGGTTTTATACGTAAATATTTGTATAAAAATGATACAATACTATAATAATTATTAATACAAACATTTATAATATTTTATTTAAATTATAAATTACAAATTGTATTATTTTAATATTATACCTATGACCTTAAATTGATATACAAATTAATTTTTTTAAAATTATTAATATTAAGATGTGCATAATTTGAATATTTAATAACCACGTAAAATAAAATATGTATAATATACACTGTAGATTATAATAAAATTATTTATTATAATTTAGGAAATTCAAAAGAATGCAATCACTCACTTACATACTATTTAAAAAATGTAGATAACTTTTTTTTTAAACTAAGTTAAGTTATTATTTTTTTCTATATTAACTTCTAACTTATCGATATTGAGTTATCTTAACTTAAACTTAACTTGAATAAATTGTTTTAATCAACTTGCTCACCTTTGCAATCACATATACACCAATGTATATACTCATGTATTTGGAGGGGTGCTGAAATACTGACTGAGTCTCTCTTCTTCAAAAAATATTCATGCCTACCCCTTTTAATTTTATCCCAATCTAAAAGTGACATAAATATTCAGGTACGCACAATTGTTTTACACTTGTTTCCCTCTCTATTTTTTTTTTTCATATTGAACTTAAGGCCGGAAACTAAGTCCATTAGCTGTTTATATGTTTTTTTTTTTTTTTTTAATAGGTTTATTACTATAGAGGAGGGTACGGTTGGTTAAAATACTTGTGTATATGAGACGAGGATTTGACACTAGAACCCAGGTGGCCACCCATCCGGGAACTAGTTGCACCGATTGATGCTTGATTTCAAAACCACATAAAACCAATCTATTATTTTAGTCAAATCATGAGCTGTAGGTTAGAGCTGTAGTATACCACTATCAAGCACGGTAATAATACCTATTAAATATGAAAAATAATTTCATTTCATACCACAAAATGAAATTGATATCAGTTACCCTATAAAGAATGTAAAATCTTTAGTCAATATTATAAATTATAGTTTTGACTGAACAATTCAAGTTGTATAAAAAAAAAAAAAAAAACTAATTTGATTGGTCCAAAACTACTTTTGAAGATGTTTTTATTCGATACGTAAATGATGAACGATATCAATTCGCCAAACAACGATAATTCAATTAGTAAATGTAGATTCGAAAAGTAAATACAAACTATTATTTAATTTCGAGTATCGAATTAAAAAGATATATCTAATTAAAAAACGTCAGTATATCAACCATGTTTTCATTTTTGTTCGGAACAACACACACTTTATAATATGCGTCTGGGTGGAAAATCTTATGAAAACTCTTAAGAAGTATTTCTGGAAATTCAAAACACACTGCAAGTACGGTACTAAGGCACTTCAACCTACACTAGTGAGGATTTTCCATTACACGACTATAAATACAACACAAAATACACCACGTGAATGGTATATAATATTAAAATAATAATGATGTTAAAGGGCGATGTGTTTTAATATATATTTTTTATTATAAAACACTGAAATTGAAATTTACTTGTTTATTCGATTTAAAAGTAGTTACCTACTTAAAACGAGCGTTGCAATATCTTAAAATATATTGTTATAATTTGTCAAGTTTTTTGCAGGACAACGTGAAGCCAAATATTTTTTTGAAAAATATCAACATTAACAAATCTGTTTTAGAAAAGAATTTAATTTCACAGCATGTAATTAAAAATATAGGTTCATTAAAAAAAAATTCAAAAGTTTTAGTTACCATCATAAAAATGTTAATAAAATCAGATTTTTTACTGAACCATATTTAAGTTATAAAAAAAAATACTTTGATTAGTCGAAACTAGTTTCGAAGATATTTTTCTCGAATTTCGAATGATATAGAAATCGAATTTCTTTTTGGCACTCTGATTTTGAAGGGGTACACATAATATAATATTATTCTGAGTTTGTACGATGATGAAAACCATAAACGTATTTAATACTAGGATCATTTCGAGTGTCGACTTAAAAAGGTATAACTAATTAAAAAAACGTCGGTATCGCTTATTAGTGCTCTGCATTTTCTGGCCTGGTTGATCCTAATATATAAAAATAGTCGACTCGTCGGTGTAGTCTGGATCAATAATATTCGGTCCAATCCCGGTTCAAATGTATTATTTTTGATTCAGTTCAGTCCAAGTCACGATCCTTATGATACATTAAAATATTGTTGATTTGGCAATATGCGTGCAATGAATCAACATACCAACTACAAGCAAAATATAGTGTTATAAATATTTGTATTTATACAATTTTAATATACTCAATGATCATAATAATGGTCCGGACAACTACAGACGGTCCAAATTTGTTTCAGGTCGATCCGGCAGTTCTGATCTATTTTATTAAATTTAATTAAATTACCAGTCTAGTCTGGTCAAAAAAAAAAAAAAAAATAAACGTAGCTGGTGATTCGGTCTTTTGTTAAAATGTTATGTCCGGTTCAGTCCCTCAAATAGCGAGCCGCGTAGAACACTATCGCCTGAGTTTTCATCTCTAGTCAAGAAAACACACTCTATACAGCGGCGTACACGTTTGTGGTATGGAAAACTTTATAAAATTTCTACACAGAAGCGCTCGCAGAAATTCAGAACACACGGTAAGCACTTTTAGTAAAGTACTTCGACCTATAACACCGGTGTGTATTTTTTCCACTACATATGATCATTATCACAGCACGGTACATAATATTAAAATAATAATAGTTGTGTGTGCTTTGACTCGGTCTACCGCGGTTATGTACACAATAACACAAACACACACACACACACACACACACACACACACACACACACACACACACACACACACACACACACACACATATATATATATAATATGTATTAGCGGTGTAATACCTACGTACGCCGCTCATTTAATTCGAAACTCGGGGCTTTGTGATACTATAATAATATACCGCGATCTATGTAAATTGGCCGCCGCCGCTGGTATCACAATAGTATTATTATCGTTTTTGATTACAGTGACGTTTAACATGTTTAATTGAACCACCGTCGTCGCGTGCTTACGAAATGAGCACGATATTATTGTCAACGAATAGATCTTAGCCGTTTCGGAGATATAATATAATATTATTTAGATATAATAATAACGTAACTTCATGATATCAGCTATTCAAGACGCAAAATGGCCGCACGTTTGCGCGAAAAGTAGAACTGAGTGAAAACCGAGGAGTGGCTATAAATTCCTAGAATGTTATTCGGAGTAATGAAAGAAACGGAAAAGTAAAATATATGAACATTATATACGGGAACATTGAAAAACTACAATCAGGAAAATATTACAGGAGAAAAACTGTATCGGGAAATTATAAACTGAGAAAATCAATTGTTTTGGAAAATAGTTTATAGAAATTTAAGACCCACGAAAAAAAAAAAAAAAAACAGGAAAGTAATATTTAGAATGTAATATTGTAGGAATACTAATTTAAATTCCGTATTTTTATTTTTGTTTATAATTTTTTCCAATTATAAACTATTATGTATTATTTTTCCAGGTATAATGTTCCCTACATAATCTCATATATTTACAATTCCTGAAAATAAATTCCGCTAAAATACTTTCCTAAAATAAACTTTCTTGAATTTTATTTTACTGAGATGTATGATTCTCCAGATAATTTTTGTTCCCGTCATAAAAGCATTCCCGACGAATATTTTCCTAAATTTAATTTTTCCTGATGAAAATTATCCTGAAAATTATACGTCACCCTCCGGCAGCGTCCTTTCGTCATGTCGGTCGACGTCAGCAGCAATGACAATAATATCATCAACAAATCCAGATAAAAGTTGGCCAAATCATTGATCTATTGCTATAAGATCGTTAAATGGAAGAGGGTACCCACAAATATCTGCAAGGATTGACACCACAACTCTAGTGTTGGGAATTGATAACTCAAATAATATTTAGATAAAGATAACATATTATTGATAAAAATGTATTATAGTAGATGAACGAAGAGCAATATCATGAGACCTTTTTATAAAGGCATTGGCGGTGTTAACATGAAATCCTTTGAACGAAACCCGTGAACTCGATGTCCTCGCGGCATACTTCTTGAATACATGTGACCTTTTAAGGACACGTTGTGCGATATTGTAAAAAACTAATAATATAATAACACCCTTATAATCATTTACGAGATCACTAATAAAAAAAAAATGTAGAAGACCCGTTTATTAGTAAATAATTTTGTATTGACAAAACGAGTACTACTGAGTGCTTCCATGGCGATAGTTTTTAATCGGAAATGTTGAGGTGAAGGTTAAGAATTTCAACCCAGTTAAACAGACTGCCATAAAGCGCATACTTAAATGCATCTCTAGGAAGGCTAGAGTTTTAATGTTCTAAAAAACATTCAAATAAAAAACATCATTAAATATATTATAATGTGCTCGCGTATAACACAAGTATCCACAAGATCACTAGCATCCAAGTCATTGAAATTTACACGATGTTGAACATCGACATTGATTATTTTTATTAGATTTCGATTAGTAGCTCAATGTGTATTGCAAATGATCGTTTTTTTTTTTTATTATGATATTGTCAATTAAAAATCTTGATTTATTTGTGTACTGTGAAGGATCGATGTTTTTCTACAAAGGAAAACATGTAAAAATTCCTCCTCCAAATAATACAATATAAAAAAGCACACATTCAAACTTATTTATTTACAAATCATGTATTGTACTCAAAAAACTATATTTTGAAAACCATCAGAAAAAAACAAATATCCTGTTTAATCCTATGGTAAACCTGCGTAGTTACCACAACCGTGGTATATATTGTCCTATAAACCATACAGCACGTACCTATCATGTTATACACTTGGTCGACGACTATCAGTGAGAGGAGGTGTGTGATACGATAAGGTACGATACGATACGATACGATCAGCCCTGGTATTTTAGGATCAATATCATTTTACGGCGAGGACAATAATTTTTGTTAAATTGAAAATGTACGGTCCGCGTACGATATAATATTATACGTTTTAGGCGAAACCAACATTCCATTTTACCTTGTCACAGCTTTAGAAAAGTGTATAGAATTACTGAAATACTTTGGATCGCTAGAATTCCGTATATAATCTATAGAATGTGACGGAAAAGCTCATCAATTCCAACTTAAAGTTTAAGTATAAAATATTGTTTTCGGAGCAATAAAAAAACAAGTCACTTTTTACAATCAAAAGAGGAAAAAGTTTTCGCATTTATAAGTTCGGACATTTTCACGGTAATGTACCTATATATTATTTTCGGTATAATGCTATTCAAAAGAAATAATATTAATGCCAGTAACTTAGCAAATATCGATATTGATTAAGTTTAAAAACGGTTCCAAACATTTTTGTTGGTGTTTTTGTATTTGATCATCAGCTGTTTAATAATGATGTGAAACGTACCTACCGCTCAAACAATTTTAATTTAAAAAAATATATTTTGTGTTTGTCGCATCGACATAATATTATGTAAAATGAATACGTTCAAAAAAAAAAAAATGAAATTAATTTCGCTTACAAATTCAATAAAGTAGGAATTAATGTATACTAATACAATATACATACATAATATTGTAATGATTAATTATTGTAAACCATCACACCGAACATAACGATTTATATTTCATCTTCCAAGGGTTCTCGATAAAAAAAAAAAAAAAGAAAAATGAAAAATTCATTAGAGTTTGACAACATATATAAAAGGTAATATGACGTGTACAACAAAATAACTGTCAAACATAATTTCGAGGGAAATATTGACCGAAAATATATTCAACTTTTCTATATGTACTATATCGGAAAATCATTTTTATTCTTGAACATTATCATCGATAAACAGATGAACGCGTATCGTTCGATATCGTAGTTTTGTTGAAGAATAAATATTTTTACAATAACAAAATATAGATTTATTCAAAACAATATGTAGACAATACGACGTCGTTTAAATTGTGAATTTAAAATAATACTATCTTTCAAATTAAACGAGGTTTAGGTTTTAAGTTCTACCAAAATTTAAAATTAAAACACCTTTCTGTAATTTAAACTATGCCCCCCAACAAATTAACGGTCATAAATTAATCGGCAATATTATTTTATAATTACGAGTAATGATTAAATTAATGTATACGCTTAAAAACTTTAAACTTTTTAAATCTTTATAAGTATTGTGAGGTGACTTAATTTTTGCACAAAAAAAAAAAAAACGAGGACAAAATTTTAGATAAAATATAATGTACCCACCTACCTACCAACTTTGTTTAAACGCCAACGTTTTATCTCGTTTGGCGTACCTACCTACACCTTTTAAAATATACATATTTTCCGGTTAGGGATCTCCACTATCTTAATTCTACCCTTCAATCCATGAGTAGAAGTATGCGCCATTCTCGTTTCTAGTAAGTAGAATTAATATAATCCAACCCGACTCATTACGCTGTTAAAAATCCTAATAATAAAAAATTTACTCATTTTCACGATTATATTATTATTATTAGCAGCCGGAATCGAGGAATGCGGTATTTTTTTTTCGATACTTCGTAGAAGTAAATGAGTTGGATCGAAATATATTTTCCATACTGTTTTTGTACTATTTTTATCGGTAGCATTAATCATGTCATATTTTGCATGTATAATTTGTAGTATTTTATTTAACTAAATAAGCTCATTTGGTATGATTAATTTAGTATTTAGGTTTCGAATTTTTATTCGAACAATTTTTTCGATATTATATTTATAATACTAAATCATTTTAAAAATATAAATATCTACTTACCGATTTTTCGTTACGTATTAAATCGAAAACTTCATCTTGGAGTATAAATAACGCTGAATAAATTATTATTTTTTAATGTTGTTAACATTTTTTATCGATTTATAATACAACTATTAGTGTAAATTAATAGAATTATGTTTTGCAAATTAAATTTAATGTGTGCCTTTTTTTTTAAATAAATGAGTATGCAGTGTGTGTCGGGTGATTACCCTGCGAGTCTGTGAAACATAAATTATTTTAACGCTCCCTGACTTTATAGTATATGGTTTTATACAATGTGTACCTACCTCTTAAGGTATATAATTTCCAACTAATATTATAGCTCCACAGTTTTCCCAGTTATTGTTTTCAGTTTGTTTAATTACATCATATTATCGGCTATAGACGTTATGCTCATATTATAAATATGTTATCGTTTTTTACCGTCCGTAATATATTAAATTCTATGAAGTTCTAAAATGTATATTATATACTCTGTGGGAAGTAACTCGGCCTACCGAGTCTTCTTGCAGCCCAGAAATATTATATGAGTACATAACCACTACACTGACTGATCACTGTTGGTGATTTCCATTGTATGTGTTGTATTTGTGTAATATTTTTACATCTTTCTTAACCCGTCGTTACTCGCACGGGGTAAATTATGACCCCAGCTTATTTTTACTTATGTAATTATGATAGTTTGAATGAAAATAAATGTTTGTACATTTCTATAGCTTCTTATAATAGGTTTATAAATAAAATGTTATCGGTTTTGGGTTATCTTGGTTTGTCGTTAATTTGCTAGAACGTCTTTAAGTGATATAAAGTCATATTTTCTGGATGATTCATAACGGTTATGTGTTAAACAAATCCTATACAATCATATTAATATTTTTTTCTTAACAATTATTGTTATTTATTTCGTGTAAAATATATAAATTTAACAATAATTGTATTACAGACCATATACTTTCATTTTATTATTATCTCGGTTTATTGCATGTGGACCATATATTGGAAGATAGCCAAAATGGAACTATTAATGACGTTGTCCTCGCCGTCATGTAATACCATACGCAATATCTTAATCGATATAAGCGTGTGTGTTTTAAACTGTTTAACGACATTATTTTGTTGTGTAATACATGGTGCGCCAAAATAAATGGATGAATTTAAATCACACGTTTCTCATCGATGGGTGAGAGTGAAGAGATAGGCCAGTGACCATTGCAGTGTTAGTAGATCAAAGCTGTTTCGGTTGTCATCAAGTTTTAGTCTAAGGCAGTAGAGACATTTTTTCAATCCAGCAATCAGTCATTTTTGTAATATTCCACATGAGACGACTGCATAAGCAATACCACCTTTAGGAGGGGTGAAAGTTATTGGGGTATTGGTAATTAATATAAGTTATACAAGTTTACACAAAAGAGCAATAGTTTAATGGTTAAGTTACAATGGAATGGTTACCTCGTCAAATATTATTTTGAGGTCACGTAAAAATCTCCAACTCTCAAAGGTCGAAAACCACTGCGATATACCAAAGATTATTTGACTCACTTTTGAATTTGATTCACAAGTCACTAGTGGTGCATTATAGAAAAGGGAGGTGGAACATAAGCATCAACTCTCCTCCTGCCATCATAGTGAGTCAAATAGAAATGATATAAATTCAAAATAATGAGCGATAAATAATTGCTGCATTGGTATTGCCCGTCATCCATATAGTGCATTTAATCTAAACTCGCACAAACACTCCATTATTTAGACAATTGATTCGGAATCTATGGTAGAGATAAAATATTTCTACGGGTAGTCTTGGCACGAGTGTTCCAAAACTTCAGACCTTACCAAGTGTATCTGGTTGAGATGGCCACCCATATGGATGGTGTCATGTTCACACAAATTACAATTATCACAGAGTCGTGAGGATACGAAGGGTAATAATTATTTAATTCGATCAATTTTTTGAGTTTTATTTTCCCTTTTAAATTTTGTTAAGTTTGTTTAAGGCAATTTGTTTTGTACAATCATCATTCAAATTGTAAAGAGAAGTATAATGTTAATTTCTGTAATTAAATATTATACCCAACGGGGGATATTTTTTTAAGTTTCTGCAAACATTTCATTCTAAAGAGTTGTGTTTAGGCAATTCTTTCGTTCTTTACGGTCACTGCTCGTCTTCGTGTGGGTAGTAAATTATCATTAGTATGTGCCTGTATGGGTCCAACTTCCACCCGCATTCAGAGCCGTATTTAGAAATTTTGCGCCTCTGGGATTAAAATTCTTGGCATCCATTTTCAATCATAATATATATATATCATAATTGTATCATATATTAATACCTATTAACCTAACTTAATGTGCATGGTCATTTTAACAAAATATTCAAAACCAATTATGATCGTGAATTAATAACTATTATACGTCTGAAAAAAATGCAAGTTCTTCAAAAGTTACGATTTAAAAAATATTAAAATATTTGAATGTATAAACAATAGATTACTTTACATCGGTCTGAGTACAATTTTAATTTTCAATTTTAGAAAATTCATAATTGTTTATGTTAAATATATTGAAAACTATTAAAAATATTGAATATTGGATTGGACTGATGCAAAGTAGACTTCTTTACCAAATCAAAAATGTTTACATTTTATAGGATCAAACCACTAGAAGTATACCTTAATATTGTTGTCAGCCACTTAGGGGCCTTAATATTGTTGTCAGTCGCATAGGGGCCTTAATATCGATGCAGATCGCTATGGGGTGATGATTAAAGACATCGAACTTCGTTTATTGAATAAATAAATAATAACTACTATAACATAATATCAAGCAGCAAAAAACGGATAATAAACAGAGAGAACGTCTTTATATACTTGTGTGCGTGGGGGTAATGTGTATTTTATTTAGGTCGTCCCTGCATCGATATTGAGCGAAAGAGGCGAGATTGCAAACGACTGCATAATATCGTTGGTCTTAAAAATAATACATATTTTTTTCCCAGCTTCCGTACGACGCGAAATAATAACAAATTTTTATGGTCATTTAAATCATTTTCATGGTGGCGCACAGTAATAACAATAATAATAATAATAATAATAATAACAACAACAACAACAATACGATGGCGACGATGAGGTTGCGCGTTTTTTTTTATCGGCATGGAATTTTCATTTTTTATTTTTCGTACACTTCACAAACACACCACCCTCTGGTCCAGACAATAAGCGTTTTTTTATACGTGTTTTACCCGTGTTTTCACAATATTAGGCGTATATACATTATACAATAATAGTAATAATGATGTGTGTGCTCGCCGACGCGAGTTTTATATCGTTTTCTTGCCCCTTATCCCTTATCTCATCCCTTTCACTCCTTTTATCGACGACGATCATTACAAAATCATACGTACCGGTACGGTGCAGCTGTTTGTGTTACAAAAATAATGTAATTTTTATTTGATCTTCCGAAATACGGACAACTACACTGTTATGGGCATGCTGTACTCGAAAGTATAATCACGTTCATCACGGGTACCTTGAGATATACGCGAATTCAACAAAAATCATTTAAACTAATTTAAAAGTAGTGGTTCCGTGTCAGTGACCCTATAGTTAGAATTATTGGGAAATTTGTTTCGTGATGTTTATATTCGAATATCAAAATTTTATTTCGCTAATTTTCCCAAATTTAGCATATGTAACTTATAAAACATAAAATTTATTTTACGGCCATTTTATTATCACACATAAATATTCAAAATTGTGAAAAATATAATATGATACACAAGGTTTTTTATTAGAAATATTTATTATGATTTTATAATTATTTACAATATTTAGGGAGATTTCGGGGAGTTAACTTTAGAAATTGGATCGGGAACTATCAAATCTATTTTTTGCAAACAAAATGTGAAAACATTTTTTTTCATAAATGTTAGTGCATGCATTAATTATCATAAAACTCTATACTTGAGAGCTATTCAAAGTTTTTAAAAATTGCATTTTGACCGTATCACGCCGGCATGTATCTGTGGTGTAACTTATTATACAATGCGCCGCTTCCACGAAATTCCACACAATAATTAATAATATTATTATAAAATGCCTGTTGTCGTATGACCACAAATTCTAAATATATATTATGTTTAAAAATGGTTAAAAAAATAAATTAAATATTGTATTTTGCGCGCATTTAATTAAATTAACGATGTCCCTATAGTAACAAAATTCGTATTTTGATTGCTTTAAAACTATATAAAAACCTAAGGCTGTGCAAGTTAATGATATTTTTTAACTCAGTTAGGTTAAGTTGTCTTAAAATCTAAATTAAGTTAATTCTAAATTTTCTACCAATCTAATCAAGTTAAAAGTTAACCAAATATTTATAATATAAACTTTTTAACTCAAATTAAGTTAGTAAAAAAAAAAAATAAGTTTTCTGTTTTCATATAGGTAACATTAAAATAATACTTAAAATTGTTTGTGTGATTAAGGCAAAAATCTAGTTTTATTTTATGTGTTCCAAAAAGTGACAATATATATTTTGTTAATATACATATTTTATAACTTATAACGTGTATTTTGGCAATTTAATTTTAGCCAAATTAAGTAAACTATAATTATTAATGTTATCATTGTAATTAGAACTAATATGATATGTTTATGCATCATTAGTAATTTAGTTCACAGTAGAAATTAGAATTATTTTTATAAAAAAATACAAATCTTAAGGTAAATGCCACTAGAATCTAGATGTCTTTGGTGGACTTCTAACTTCTAAGGAGAATGATGATGTTATTTTCTGAACTACAAAAAAAAAAAAAAACACTTAGTAATCTCTTTAATATACTATATTCTTGATTACAGATTAAATAATTAAAATTAATTTCACCTGTTTTAATTGTAAAATTAACTCTAGTTAATGAAAAGTTAACACTTTTGTACTCCTTAAGTTAATATTAATAAAAATAATAACTTATTAAGTTATAAAGTAAAATTAAATTAACTTTAACTTATTAACGCCTTGTAAATAATTAAGTATACTCCATACGCTTGACTCACAAGATATTAAATATTAAATATGCCGGAATAGCTGGAGAAACCTTGAATTCATTATTTTACTTTTTTCTGGTTATTATCACTTATTTTATGGGTTTTGGTACAAATTATCAAAAAACAAAAAAAAAAAAAAAAAAACGTAATTAACTAAAACTAATATCAAGTTTGTATATCTATATTAACTCGTCGATTGTAACCATATAGTGTTTATCTCATAACAGTGATGACATCAAAATTGTTATGTTCTTGTACAGTTGTAATTATAATTAATAATTAAATACTTTATTTGTTTTCATCAAATAGTTAAAATATAAAAATAATTTATATATAAAACATTTCTATTTTTTCATAATATATATTTAGTTTATGTTTTTAATGTGCAAGTGCATACATTTATTCATTTTTTAATGAGTAAACATCCTAACCCTATGGTCATTACTGTTGTTGGCCAATAAATTATTAAATACTTAAATGTTGCAATTATTTACAAAATTACATTGAAAATGTAATACAAAGTGCTATCATGGCTGTAATACGATTTTAGAGATAAGACGTTAATCATAAAGATGTCAAACGTTCTGGAAGGGTTTATCATAATTTTATTTTTTCTATTGCTCATGTTTTCATCTTATTTTTAAAAGATTTTATTCGCAAGTAAAATAATATTGCATGAAATCATACGCGAAGCCTCTTTTCAACTCTTTGTCATATTTCATTTTTATAATATAGGTGTTTTAGTTTTGTAATAAAATTGCTCTAAAGTTAGTTATAACTAGTTATGACTGATCTACGTCAACGTTTTAATGTGAGTGGGTACCAAAAATTGTCGGCGAAACGTCCTCTTTAATTACGTCCGTTGTAGCGATCGCGTGCTATAAACAGTACCAAAAACATTTTAGTTATCGTTATACTTATGGTGCCTCGTTTCGTTGTACGAAAGACAAAGACAAAAATAATAATTTATTGACGAAACAATTTAAGTACTTAACAAGTAAAATAAAATATAAATCGTTAAAAACAAGAGTTAACAAAATCGTATTCAAGCCACCTTATTGGAATACGTCTAGGGCTAAACCTAGACAACGAAAATGACATCATAAAATTCTTTATTAAAATTAAAACGCTAGATCTAATATAGCTAACAATGTTCATCAAAATCCAAATATTTAACTTAAAACTGTATTTTTTTTTACCCTTCCTTTTTTTAAATTTTGAGTAATGTATATACAAATGTATTGGTAATGGCCTAGTAGTCGAAGCAGAAATATCATAATTTCAAAACCAATAAAAAAAAAAACAGTATTCTATTTTATGACATCTATATAAATTGTATTCTAATATAATATATATTATACATTATATTATTATATTATGTCATTAATAAGAAGTGGATATTTATGTATGTATCTTATTTTTTTTTTTAATATAAATTCATGCGAAGTAAGATAAAAAACAGTTTCATTAATTAAAGAACTCAAATCGACAATTTGTCCAATTTTTAATTGTTTCAACATATTTTTGTACTTATCACGCTTTTAGTGCATATTTGTGGTTTTTGTTAAATATTCCGTACCAATAACGTACGACGATTCATTTATAATGAATTTATATGATACGCAAACATTTTTTCTTGAAAATTTATTATATTATCTATCTTATTTACATTATCTTCCTAATTGTATAGTACAATGCCCAATTTGTTGGTAAGTTTTTATATTTTTTTTAAATCCTTGGTTAGTTTTCAGAATGTACCTGTAATTGTTTCAAATTAATAAACAGTTCACATGGAGTTTAACTTATAAAATATTTTCTGATTTACATTTTTAATAAACACAATAAAGTTAAAATAAACTTCAATTTAGTTAATAATTAATTATTGATTTTTATCGATGCAAATTTTGAATCGATTCAAAGCATATTTTTATAACATTTACTAGAGCTCATAAGTGTGTGCATATATTTTTCCAATTTTTTAAAACATAAACATCTGCCATCTAGTCATTATGCACTTTAGACCTGACCATAAAATATATATATTAATGTTGACATATGAGTCCAGGGCTCAAAATTTTATGTTCTAAAAAAACAATGAAATATGTGCATACATATGTACTAAAAAAAGCTCAAATATATTATTATTTATTTTTAATATATATTTATATGAGAATAAACTTGGAAAAGCAAATCAAAATAATTTTATTGAAAACATTTTCAAATAAGATCGGGCCGATCTTTACGAATTTACAATTAGTACTCGGCGTAGAATTCAAAAATCAAAATATAGATAAGGCCATGGTATACAGCAGCTCTTTATTTTAAAATCATTAAAATTGAAATTTTCAATTATTGAAAATTTGTGTTTTGTTAATTTTTAAGCATAATAATATGCATTAATATGCTTAAAACTCTTAAACATGCATAATTATGACAATTGAGTAAAATATGCAAAAATAATATGCAGCATTCATTGTTGTATTTCGATTGTATTTATCATGACACGAATTTGTATCGAATCAGCTTTTGAATAAGCAGCTTAGAAATATGCAAATGTATGAAGTTCTAAGCCCTTCTTATAACCATATATATCACGGGGATGTTATATAAAATCAATGGTCGTATTTTTCACTAGACGGCCATATTTACGTATAAGTATTATCAAATATTACGAAATATAACAAGAACATGTATATTATTATTGGGGCTGAGGATTTTTACTACTTAAAAATCTCAAAATACGTTTATGCAATAATGCGTACCGTTCCCATATATCACACTTGTGCCTTTAAAAATCAAAAATTATGCACTTAAATTAATATGCTCTTAAAAAAAAATGTAATATATTATTTAGGTACCTAAATCATAATATTTTTATGAAAAAAAAAATAAAAAATGACAAGTAAATTAGATAATTATTAAATACTTTAAAAAATTATTTATAATTGTATTCGTAATTGTATTCTCTTCTATCTTAATATCCTAAACATTTTTTTTTTTTTTGTAAAATTATTTTAGTGCACAAAAAGTTGTATTAATATGTAACTAAATTTGTTTTTTCCCTTTACTAGGCATTCGAATGAACAACAAGATATTTATTCATATTTTCCAATTTAAACGAGTTTCTGTTGTCTGTCAACAAAATATGTTTTATAATATGTCAAGAAAAATCGTTCTACGTCAACAAAGCGGTACATATTGTCAATATAAATATTAATTAATTCATTTGCAAATTTTCGGGTAGTCCGTCTATTGAAGTATGTAGACTCCACATTCCATAATTTTAAAATTGTATTTAATGTTTTATACTTAATATTTTTTTTTTTTGCTACATTATCTCATGTTTCCTGTACTTATTTTCGGACCTGACAACTAAAGTTCATTTTCTACACTTGTCGCGGTGTTTTTGACCAATTATAGTAAACTACTCAACCAATAAAATAATTAATAGTATATAAAACAAGATTCCTACACATTTGGAAAATAATATTTTTATCCAGATCGTTAAGGGTATTAATATCGTTAATTTCGGTAAAATCAAAATTTTCAAAATGTCCACCTATATAATATTATGATGTTCTTAGTTTGCGTCTAATAATGTACTCAAATATTATGCATTCAAATGCAATAAAGACAAAACACGCAAAAATATGCAAAATACAATTTTAAATATAACCACTTCGTGTCATAAAAGATCAATTTATATGTCACCGAGATTAAGTGTTAGGATTGGATAAATTATCTAGATAAAGTTAATACGATAAACATGATAAAATAAAGATTATTTTTTTAATATTATACATTTTTAATTTAACTTTTTAAGAGTAAATACACTTTATAGTTACTGATTGTATATGATTTAAACGCAATAATAATTTCGAATTAATAAATAAAAGAATAACGCTTTTATTGATGTTAAATATTGTTATTATAATTTACACATTATATGAATTTATAATATTAAAATTTGATTAATTATATAGACGAATTATTCATCTAGCTATGTGAATTTTTCACCTTGGTTGATAACTTGCAAATTGTGAGTTCGTAACAACTGTATAGGTAGCTAGTAAAAATTGAATATTTTTGTAAGTTAAATGTTATTGTCTACGTTGTAGCCATAGTATTATTATTATCGTTGTCGTCATTATCATTAATATTCATTATCTATAACAAAACGTATAATGTACGCTTAAATATTTTATAGTGTATGAATAAAGGATATTTCAGTAAATAATATTATTATAATCACTATTAATATTACGTTTTGTTCGACCTCGACTATGTCACAACATTTTATCGAAAAAACTAATATACAATAACTAAAATGTCATAAAGGACGCTTTCGTATTTCAAACGTCAAGTCGATATAAAAGTTGCAGTGGTTTTTTAGAATATTTTTTTAATATTCATGTGCGCCACGAGCATATAGTATTATATACGTAAATTGTAATATATTATGTTTGCATTCATAATTCACATAAAAATTTAAATATCCTTGAGACCGACTTATCATGTATAATATTCTTGCTTTAAAATTTAATGATATATCTGTAGGACAGAGACAACATGTCATGCGGAATGCAGTTGCGACGTCTTCTTAAAAGGGTGAATAATTTGAGTTCAGAAAAACACGATAATATATTGTATATCATCAAATAAATTGAGGACAAGACAAAATTACAGGAATCCACCCGAAACTTCAGTGATGATGATTAAGAAATACTCAATAAAATTTAACAGATTAATTGTGTATGGCCAGTGTTAGGACCAGATAACGAAAATAGTTATATGGATAAAGATAAAAGATAACTACACTTTATTTTATCTAAAATACAGATAAAAGATAAAAATATTTTACTCAGATAAATTACAAATAATTATTAATTAAGTAGGTAATTGATTTAAATGTAATGAATATAAATAAATTAATCTCTATGTACATTGTTCTTGTATGATATAGCTGTTTTCGTTTGAATTAATTACATGTTGTTTATCACTAAACATTAACTTAAAAAAAACTAGGAATTTGAGAATAACTTAGGTAATAATATTATAAGAAACAATTTTTATACAAGTTTCATATTTTGTACACCGCGTTATACTATTTGCAAGATGCGCCTGAGACAAAAAAAAAAAAAATAAAAATAAATTTTCAAACAATCAAAATGTAAACCAATATTTATAAAAAAATTTATCATGTGAATTTATCTAGATAAATGAAATATTTAGCCAAAATAAATATTAAAATAATTTGTAATTATTTATTTAGATAAGATAAAAGATAAATAAATAATTTTTTAAATACATTTATCTAAACGAGTCTTATCACTGTCGTACTGAATACACGCCGAAAACATCGAT
Organism: Pentalonia nigronervosa; assembly: GCA_014851325.1. NCBI lineage: Eukaryota > Metazoa > Arthropoda > Insecta > Hemiptera > Aphididae > Pentalonia > Pentalonia nigronervosa. Next base: position 13,266 of record JACXSJ010000474.1, on the reverse strand, counting down.
CGATGATTTGAAGGTGTTTTCACCGTGTACAAAATATTTTTATCCAAACCGTTTCCATTTTCAAAATGTCGATCAACGAAATGTTATAATATATTATACTATGTTCAAAACTATCATTCAAGTTATCGTATGCTCCAACTTCTTTGATACATACACAATTAAATTGAATAATATTAACATAATACTATAAAATAGATATATTTGTAATCAGTGTGTTATAGAAAACCAGCTAATCACCAGAATAATATTTATGAGAAACTTTTTTTTTATTACATTTGACGCATAAAACTTCCATTTTTGACTACTGTACGACGTGTACCGACTACTATACAAGTATTAAAATATAATATTTTTCCATATATTTTATTATTCCGTTCGTTTGCATACGTATACGGCGGTTAGGTATAGCACGAAATATGTCGAGTACAACATAAAAAGAAGTTCAGCTAAAAGTTTAAGTCGTACGCGACTTACGACATATATTATATTATATTATATATTATAATATAATTTCAACACAATAAATTCCGATATTATACTGTTCGCAAAAACTTGTCACTTGTGTTTGTAGGTACCCACGACGGATAGTAAAGTATGAGTGCTGCAGCTGATAATGCGTATTATAAATAATATAATACAGCCAAGCACGCTAATCCCTGTTATTCTTTGAGTGACGGATTCGTTCGAGTACCGATTGGAGATTTTTAAATAATATACTCGAATACTGTATTTTCAAATTCTCAAATTTTTTTCTACACACGAGGAGTATCTCACGCGATGACATAAACTTTTGATTTTCAAATAAGATACCCATTTTTTCCTGTGAATTGTATAGTGAAGAGGCGATCAAATGGTAGATCACGGAAATTTTAAAATCGATTAATGTTAGAATTTTTTTTTTAGGCCACGCCTAATCTAACCTGTATAGTACTATAGATACTCAATAATGAAAAAAACTTTTTTTGTTGAAGTCGATTCTTAAGATGAAGTATATTTTTAGTACATCTCTGTCGAGAACATTTTGGTCACCCCTGGTATAGTGGATCACTATTTTCTGAAAATCTTAAAGTACCTACTTGATTCGAAATTATAGGCTTATAGTCTTTAAACAATTTACTACGTATAAAATACATGTTATATTTAATCTAGTATTCACTATACTAAAGGCATTCAAACTGTGCGTCACAGTTCCCAAAGGCATAGTGGGAATTGGCGAAGTGAGCTGCGTCAAAGAACCAGAAACCAAAATTAATAATATATTATATATTATTTATAACTATTATAGCGATTTTAGAATTCTACATTATACATACGTCTTACGATAAATAATTAAATGTACATATATATAACCATTATTTTTTTGTTATTCATAATTAAGGTGTTTTCAAAATATTATAAAGACAAAAAGGAGCCGTGTCATAAATACCTTATACTGTTTGAAAACATTTATATAGATTATAATTATCGATACATATTTCAATATGAATTTCTACAAATTTTAAATTTTCAAAGCCCCCATATCTTCCAAACCCATTATCGTGTACCTATCTTCCTTAGTATATAAAGTCAAATAACTTAAAATAAACTGCTCTACATTGTGCTTGTGATACTCCGACATTTTCAAAAAAAATAATCCAATAAATAATTGAAAGTATTAAACGGGAGTTCTCGTTTGAAAACAAAAAAAAACACAAATTTGTGTCTCCTAGTACACTCTTTAAGAGGTACGTAAAATTTTAAGAATTTGAAAATACGATCTTTAAGTGTATTTAAAAATTCCGAAAATCAGATTTTGAATAACTGCATTTTTGAAGAAAAATAGGGGTAAGCATATTTGATAAAACGCCCTGTACGTTTGTTTATATGTAAGATACTCTTGATAATGAGATAATGGAATGGCGTTGATACAATATGATTTTCTCTTTGTGAATTAGAGACAAACCAGTGACGTATAATATGTAGTTCAATCAGCGAAGGAGGGGTGCGATTATATTGTTTCTAATACAACACTCAATACGCAGTGCCCCTCATCGACTTCTCGTGATTTTCATATTTGTGTTTTATTTAATGCATATCTGGCATTTATTTATTTTTTTTTTTTAAATCTATTTAAAAAAAAAATGTTCAATAATTTTTGAGAGAAGATGCGTTCCTTCGCCCATAATACCTCTGAAATGTGCCATTGGAGTAAATTTGGCGAGTGGTGGCAGTTTCGAAGGAGGTATAAGTACTATTAGGTCGTCGATGCCACCCCATTAGTGATTGTTTTAATTATTTTCAGTTTTAAATTTGAACTCCCCACACAGTTCTCTCTCATAGCCCAATATAAAGTTATATAGAGGTACTATATTGTAATGAAGTCGTTTATGAAAAGCAATTTTCGTTTCTTTTACGTTCCAGCACTACTACTGCAGATCTTACCTACTCGGGATTTTATTTTTTTCGGTTAACACGTTTTGTGGCTATAAAAAAGTCACAAAAGTCTTATGCGGCACTCCTCTAGATTAGAAATTGAATACAGATTGTGTAGTAAAGTAGGTAATATATTTTCGAATTTTCAACTACTTTTTAGAAAACTGATACAAAAATAAATAAAGAACGTTTAAGTGTAAGTATAAACTTTAAAAATTCGACGGTAATATGATGGGTAAAAAAATTTCACTGAGACCGAAACCAAGATTTGATCAATTAAATCACACTAGGTACCCTTGTTATTAGATTTCGGGAAGAAGTTGTTGTAGTTCAGAAAAATCTGCATTCTCGTGGTGATCGTTTTGCTTTTCGCGAGGTCTGCAGTGCTGTTCACGATTGGCGTTCTGAAGCATTTATATTTTTCTATCATATTCGATACGCGTTGAAATTTGATAATAATATGTCTGACCTCTGTATAAGGGACTCCCTATAAGAAAGCGAAAACTCCTTATATCAACAAATAAGAACAGTCCCATACAATCTATAATATGCCGTACCCAAATCATAGCCTCCCAATAACGGAAACTACTTTATGACGAAAAATTCAGTATTAGTACCTATAGCGAAAAGGAGGTTTAATATAAGTATTTGATAATTTTATTTACCACAGTGTATTTAATTTAATTCAATTTTTTTCCCATGGTTTGTATTGAACTATCTCACCAACTGTTGAAATTGAAAATGTAGTATTACTAAGCCCTGGATTTTTATGCAAAATATATTGTTAAATGTACAAATATTTATGTACTCAAAAATTAAAAAAATTGTAAAAAAATTATTTATTTTGTATTAAAATAAAATTAAACATCTTAAAAAAATAACGAAATACATTAATATGGGGAAAAATGTACAATTTAAATATTAATATAATACTTTTGTTTACAAATGTGTACACACACTACAAACTATTATATTTACAGTTTAATTAAATAAAAAAATAGAACGAGTACCAAAATGAAGTTACAATATGTGATTGTAGATTTTCAAATTGAAAATGTAACATAGATTTATAGTTTGAACATTTTTTTGAAAAATCAATTATTTTCTTGATTTACAGTAAAAATAAAATAATGTTAATTAACTATTCATAAAAAATGAAGCTTTTATACAATTATACATAATTATGCAATTTATAGTTATTTTTACTCAAATATGCAAAATAAAAATGAACCATATATAATCTAGACAACACGAAATGTCAACATTTCGAATCATAATAATTCAAGGTGAAACCTTATGATTTTGATGATACCTACACTAGTAGATGTACACTAGTAGTGTAGATGTAACCACTGCAGCCCGTTTACGTAGATTTTTCTAAATCGCGTGAAAAAACTCAATAAAAGACAAAGTAATCATTTTAGTTAATTTTCCATACAGACATATAGAATTAGTGATATGATATCTGTCGATTGGAAGCATACAGATTTCAAGAGATTAACTATTTTACCACTGACCATTCTCACAGAACCGTGTTTTTCGGATTTAGGGAAAACAGTGATCATTTTAACTACATATTACCACTTCAAATTTTGGTTATTTCAAGTTCCATAAACTTAAAAAAAATTGTATCAACAAATTTATTCTCTATAGTTAAGGAGCCCCAATATGATTTTTTTGAGATTAATCGGTTTATAAGCACTTTATGCCCTTTGTGCCCTTATGTTCTATAAATGGTTTCGTGTCACCTGTGGGCATAACCTTTAAGGTATTTGTCCTTATAGTCATGCACCTTCTTAGCATAGCTCTGTGTGAAATTAAACGTATCATTTTTAGAATACGCCACTCACCTATGTAATAATAATTGTATTCGAATGTAAAAAAAAATTCTCGGAACGGACCGGGAATATTGCGTACGTGATTTTTATTAGTTTTCCACATTTTTATCGCCATAAATTTTGTACGACTATATATTCACTAGAGATATTATATTATATTAATCAATAACACGCCGACCTATTAGTTAGCAAGCATTACCTACAGATATGCGATATAAAAACGCTATAAAACTGTCTCCGTGTAAACTGTGTGGTTGACACCTTACCACAATATACCATTTGGGTTGAAAATATTCGATTTTCATACCTACATTTTAAAAATATTAAACCGTGTGTCAGGTGGTCATTCAAATGTGGTTATTAGTGTGACGAGTAAAATCGTTTTACTTAAACACTGTTTAAAATTTGGTGAACCACGACACACAATGAATTCTTAACACGGAACACGCGGTCACAACCATACGTGAATAATATTATAAAATCGCGGTTAACCTGCACGAATAAGCACTTAAACCGGCCAGGTAGGCAATAAAAATATATATTATTTCATTGTTTGTTTAAAACCATTCGTTTGTGACTTAACGTGATGTGCATAATATCTCTTATTATTACTGAACGATATTTGATTACGATATGATATGAATACTTTAACAGTGTTGATATAATTTATAAACGTATCATTGGAACGACAATAAAAATTCGAAACGTATTATGCAGGTACTGCGAATTAATCAAACTAAAAATAAATACTAATATATTGTATAATATAATATCTGATTAAATAGTAATAACTAATATATGGTATAATATAATATCATAATAAAGTATATAAACGAACGGAATCCATACCATGTCATTGAATAAACATTTCGATATTTCCGCAGGCTTGCGGCGTCATTAGAACGGAAACATATCGGAAAAAAATTGATTTCCATAATATACACGAATAACAACATTTACTAAATGGCTCGATGTGGATATAATTTTCACGTAATTTCCATTTGATTGAAAGCTAAATAGTCTGCATAAACGGCTTGTAACCGAATGGTCAGGCCATTTTTTTCACGAGTTATTTTTTATTTCGAGAGTTCAGGCATAATCGATCGATTTGTACAATGTATCGCTAGACATATTAGTCATACAATAACGACAAATTCACATATCAATTTTCCGACATAATTCAGATGAAAGTTGTGTATTTTTTTTCAAGTCAGTTTTCTTCTCGAATTTTTTGTTTAAAAAAATCACATTGTATAGACTAGTTACAATTGAATGAATTAGGTTTTATAGAATTCAATTTTATTTTACACTTTTACGATAAAAATTACGACTTTAAACGCCAAAATTTAAAGTGTACACACTATAATTGTATATTCAATAATTGAATATTAAGTTTAAAAATATTGAAAATGACAATAATACGATATACGAGTCGTGATTGGCAGTGTGGTTATTTTTGGTTGGAGGAGGAGTTAAAAGAGTCCATACCTCACCTCGACAACAAGAGAGCCTACGGGAATTTGTTAAACAGAGGGGAGGGGGAGCAAACTGTTTTTATTTTTCAATTTTTAATTTCACTACACAATTAGTGATAATTTATGCTTTGTGACATGTTTTACTTGATATAAGGGAATGTACAAATTATTTACGAATTATGTATATTTTATACTACAAATAATAATGTTTATGATAATTTATCCGGGAAAAAAATAAAGAGGAGGAGTGCTGCCCCTAACCAGATTTTGCATATAATGCATTTTTATAATTTTATAAGCAATTACATGCAGTAAATAGATTTTCGTCAATCATACTTAAATTAATAAAATTTCAATTTTTTTTTTCATATTTTTGATGCAAGTGTATATTTTTGCATATTAACTATACATTTAAACATTTTAATTTTGTTATATATAATCATTATAATATATAAATGTATTCGATGACACAAAAATTGAATTTTTTTTTAAAAATAATACAATATTTCCGTAGATTCTTATTAGTTAGTGGATACTTAATGTATGTAATAAAATGCTGATTTTCCTATCTTATATTTTTATCTTTTCTACTTTGTTAGACATTTTCTTCAATACTACAGAACACGGACAGACTGAATGATAACTGTAGTTCGAAGTGTATACATTCGGCAATAGTTAACTTATATTATAATAATGTAAAAATTGTTAATAAAAACAAAGACTTACTAATTTTAAAAAAAAATTTAAAATGCACCAAGGTGAGAATGTTTATTTCAAAAGTTTTTCTATCCAACATTTTTCTCCAGAAATGTCGAGTTTTAAATAATATCATGCACCCTTAACAAGTTTTGATATGAAACGAAGTTTTTCTGAGATTAAACACATTCTCACAAACTATTGTTATAATTTAACAAAGACATATATGAAACATAATATTATTGTAACTTATTGGTTTACCAATAACGTTTAAATTGTATATTTTTTCATCACAATCATAAAATATATTGTATATAATATTGTGGTTTATTGAAATAATCATTTTTTCATTATTTAATATTTTTTTAATAAATAAATAGCTGTAATGATCAAAAATTATTTTGCATATTTTGTGCTTTTAAGAGCATATTTGAAACTTTTTATATGCATATTTTACAATTTAAAATGCTCATAAATCTGGCGTTTACGTATAAGTCATGATTGGATCATTATGTTATATGAATCTAAATACCAATTAGTGGCGTCATTTAAGGGGTGGCATGGTGGGAATTCTCTTCTCTCTGATTGTAAAAACAGTAAAATTTTCGGTGAAATAACTATAATGTTTTTAATTTTGAGGAAATAAAATATTGTATAAATATTAGAATTTTAGAAAACTTTTATGACGATAATAATTAATAGTTATAGTTTTTTTAGTTCTAATAGGTAAATAGACACTAATGCTAAATACTATAGAAATTATAAAAAAAAATATTACTCTAAATTGATCGATGGTTTCAAATAACCTCTATAATAGAAGTGGTTCCTATTTAAAAATTGTCAATTTTTCAATTAGATTTTATCAGTTTTATATTGTAATGGAATATGTACAACCCATCTAAGAAACGTATAAAAAACGCCACCGAGGTAGGCACCATAAGTATTTAGAGCTCTTCCACGTCTTTTTGAAAATAAAATGAAACTATTTTTGCTTCAGACCCGTGGGCTATTTAACACTTTCTCCTCTTCCTATTTAAAATTGAAATGACGCTACTGATTCCGATTTTTGATACAAGTGGCGATGAATATAGGTAAATTGAACTGGGGAGAAAGCAATCGAACGAGCTCACGTCAATTGCTTCGAGTAAATTCGCAAATACACTCGTAGCGATCGGAGCAAAATTTAAATTTAATTCCTGATAATAATAATAATAATAATAATAATAATAATAATAATAGCAAGTCATAATCACAACAAACAAAACACGGCCGGAAACGGATTCGCTCCGCAAGCTTTTCATCTACTCGAATCTCTGCCGACTATTATCGTTCTTCCGGAAAAAAAGCAGGCGATATCGCATACCCCTCCCTCCTATCCTGTACCACTGGTACACTAGTAAATTCCGTTACCACCAACGTTCGAAATTAATCTCAACTCACACACACCCTCTCACGTTAATGAGTACCAACAAATAGCATCAGCGATTGAGTTTACAACAACGGTTGACAATGCGTTACGATTATTATTATAATATCCGTTGTCGATATTAACTCGAAAAATGGTTAAGTTCCTGTGACAGCTTTCTATGGTCCTCACTCTCAATACAAACGAACGAAAACTACAGGGTAGAGGAAACGATAAAATTAACTGCACTCGAAGAAAACATTTAGTCGACCGAAACGGTTCTAAAAAAAAATGGGTAACGCCTTTCTTATATTGTAATTTATGGACATTTCAAAAACCTAAACCATTAAGCTGTTAATAGTATGATCTGTACCATACAGACGAGTCAAGTTTAAAATTAACACAACAAATAGACTTGAGCTTAACAAGTTGAAACCTGTCCATGTAAATGATGGTACTTACATCAGTAGTCATTTTTACTTAAATCGTAAACCAAGTAATATATCTTCGAACAGTATGAAGAATTTTTTTTTAACTCTCATGAATACATTAAAAGTGTATTTCACGATTTATATTATTATCATTGTTTATATTTATATTGATATATAATTGAAATATAAATAAATGCATAGAAAAAAAATTGAAGTACAATTTAAATTTATTTATATATTAAATTATTTATAACTTCTAATAAATTAAAATTGTCATTAATTAATCCCTTTTTTTTTTTTGGCCCACATATTCATTTGTATGCATAAATAAGTACATTGATTAAAAAAAATGTTGGACCACTCAGCACTATATCTCAGAGAATACTATAGTTTGTTCTTAAAATAGTTCCACGTTATAAGACTTTGCTTAGAAGAAAAATTATAAATATCTTTGCAGAGATATTACCGAATTCGCGATTATTAATTAATCCCTTGGGTCGTCCAAATTTCGCATTTTAGAGTTAAAATCGAATCCAATACGACTGCAGTGTATATTGCCTTACAATTATGTACAACGCATCAGTTGTTGCAACAAAAATACATGAATAGTTATGTACATTACACTTAAATATCAAATGAGATATAAGTGGTACAAAACGGTATGATTGGAAAATGTACCAATAATACAAAATATTATTGTCATTATCAAGCAACTATCCATTATAATAAGAGGTACCTACTCAAAAAACAGAATGGAAAAAATGTATTTTTAATTAAAAATCTAAACATGCTTAAGTTACGAGTTTTATTATCATTATTTTTAATAAGAATATAATGATCAAATATTAAAATGTACCAGGTAATATACAAAGTGAGTTTTTAAGCGTGCTCACCCTATTTATTTGATTAAATAATGCATACACACAAATTCTGATTTTTGGAATTTTTAAATACAATTGAAGACCATTTTTTTGAATTCTTGAGATTTTTTGTACCATTGATCCTGTGACAAAACAAACTTTTGTTTTTTTTCATATAGGAACTAATAAAAACCTTAAAAAACCCGTTATCCTTATCATGAAAGTCAATTTAGAGAAATTATATCAAAAGTGAAACAAAGGAATGCACTGACAATAAATCTACGTATTTGTATGTAGATTTGTGTATTTTGAGTAAAAAAAAAAATTATATTTAAATACCTATATTTTTAATTTCAAAAATCTCATATTTTTATATATTTGTATTTAAGTTTAAAGTTATAAAGTTGTAATTTAATTTAGAATAAATTTTGGAATAGTAATAAACTCATTTAAAAAAAAACATATTTAATTTTTTTAAGGGTATATTTTGATATTTATTGTGCATATTTGCATGCATTTTCTAGTGTCTTTAAGGTCATAAACATCATGACCCTAATAATGACGAATTCACGTAGAAATAAAAAACAAAACAAAAAAATGTATTCAAATAGATATTGAAATATTCACGCATTTGAAATTATTGTAATTGAAAGGTTTTTAAGAAATAGTTCACGATATTAAATTTCACGAAATTTTCAAAAGCTATAAGACGTTATTTTTTACCCAACGACGCACAAATCATTTTTTCTGGGTTTCGGTCGGTTCAACATACATAGCCGATTTTTTCTTTATCGACAGAGGTATATTTATATAAACATGTTCAATACACTCAGAAGCGTGGTGGCGGCGGCAAGGACGAAGGTGGCGATGAAATACGTCCACATCAGTCACGACGCGTACCCTTATTCCCGGCCCGCGGAGACGACTGATTGACACGTACCTCCACACCGTCGCCTCAGCCTTCACTGGAATATCCAGTCGTCTCGTCAGTGCCACGGCAAATAATGTACAATATAAATATACACATTTCACCGCACGCGAAGGTAAATTCACTGCAGTGCATTATAAACCTATAATAATACACACGACTACCTAACCTATCTATATTGTCAGGACTTTGAATCGTCGCGTGAAAAGAGAATAATATAATACGAGGGAAAAAACGCGGAATAATCTTGTACGTGCATGTATGTACACATACTTCCAATAATAGGCGTGTATTATACATTTGCATTTCGCATTATGGTTAATACACCTACCATGAAGGTATATATATGTATGCAAATAGGGAGAATCGATGACTTGAGACCATAATATCATCATCGTTACCCGCGTACACTGCAGTGTCAGTCAGTGTGTCGCACATACTCCATTTATTTTCCTGCGGAGGTGTCAAGCAAGCGCATTTGTAAAAGACGTGCCCGTCATCCTCCCGCCGCGAATTATATATACATATATATATATATATATATATGTTTGCTGAAAAAAAGGCAACGAAAAAAAAAACGTCTCGCTTTAGTTACTCGTAATAAATACAAGCGTCCTAATCCTGGACAGAACGCATTTGCCACTGCCATTTCTCCTTATTTCGTGAGAATGTCCTACTCGGTGTTAGGACCAGATAACGAAAAAATCACCCAAAAAAAAAAATGACTACACGTCTTTATTTTATCTAAGATTCAGACAAAAGATAATCAAATAGAATTCATCTTACTAAAAGATTAAAGATACAAATATTTTATCCATATAAATTACAGATACAAAATATTATTAATCTAGTACCTACTTAAATATAAATTTATATTTAACAATTACTAAAAAAACTATCTTTTATTCCGCTTGTATAATACGATTTTCTTCGTCTGAATTTATTACATGTCGTTTACCACTAAACATGGACTTCAAAAAACAATGAAACTAGGAATAACTAAAGCTATAATATTAAAAAAAATAATATTTATTACAGATACAATATTTTGTAGACCGTGTTATGTTACTTACAAGATGCGCGCCCGAGACAAAAAGAATAAAATTGAGATATTTTCAGACAATTCTTGAGAATTTATCTAGATAAGTGAAATATTTAGTTAAAATAAATAACTTGTTATTATTTATCTATAGTAAATAAGATGAAAGATTAATAAATAATTATCTCAATAATTGATCTAGGTACATTTATCTAGAAGAGTCCTATCACTGTGTGTGGATGCGCATCGAGCACATCGATCAATGTTTGAAGGTGTTTTCACCGTGTAATATTACATTTTTATTAGATGTTACATTTTTCAAAATTTCGTTTTACGAAATATTATAATATATTATACCATGGTCAAAAGTGTTATTCAAGTTGCCGTATACCCCAACAGATTTGGTACGTACACTGTTTCTACTGATATAGCCTCCTAAACCTCTGATAGTTTTTTTTTTGTTTTGCGTGTGTATGTTTAGCGTCATTGGTCACAACCCGCACAAAAACCTGCACAAAACTAATGTGACCATGTTATTGTAGAAAAATGTATAATATTGTTTATAATATAGTCACCTACCTGTCTAGTATTATTATTCTTACTATATCTATAAGAATATATCAGGTTCATATGTAGTCGACGTTTGATTTTATTTCACAATTCACTAATTATCAACCTTTGACAGATATACGTAAGCACTAATGTCGCTGTTCGTATAAGGGCATAGAACGTACAACGTTTTATTTTGATTTTTATAACACTTTTTCATAACTATTATTATTACTTTTATTAAATGAATAATATGTGTTCTATAAAAAATATGTACGGAGTAATTTTTTCAAGCATACTTACCCTAATTTTTCTCTTAAGTAGTATATATTTTATTCAAATTCTGATTTTTATAATTTTTAAGTTTACCTAAATGTGTGCCATAATATTTTCAAATACTTAATTTTTTGTACTACTTAGGGAACGTTCTATGGTAATAAAAACTTTAATTTTTCAAATGAGAACCTCTATTTTTTACTCAAATTATTTAATTGATTATTTTATTGACAATCTATGTTTATCAAAATTCTATTAAGTAGTTTCTGAGTTGTTAAAATGCTTGATCTAAGGTTAATAATCTTTAAAAATGGTTTTACAAAAATATGAACTATATGTAATAATGTAAGTAATATTAAATAAACTTTAATGATTTTTAAAATTTATTTATATTGTTAGGTTAGTAGTATCTGCTAAAAATGCAAGATCATCTAAGCCTACATATTACCATAGACATAATATTATCCTTAAGAGGTACATTATGTTATATAACTCAAAAACTACTCGTTCGAATTTTGATTTAGAAACTTCAAAATTCTTAAAATAAATATCTGCTGAATAAATTAATATTAAAAATGGGAGGGGTTCTTATTTGAAAACATAAGCTTGTATTGTCACAGTTATTCCTAAGTGGTACAAAAAAATCTCAAGAATTCAAAAATTTGATATTTAAGTGTATTTAAAAATTCAAAAAAATTATAATTTAAACATACACTTAATTTAAACATAAATATACGGCGAGTATAATTAAAAATCCTACTTAAGATTTTGAAAAGTTTTATTTATTTGTTTACTAAAATGTGCACGATACATTATATTTGTTTTTAACCGATATACATTTATTATTCATAACCGTTATCAATATACATCAAACTCTGTTTTCCACTTTTCAAAATAATTTTTAGCAATTTTTCGTGTCACTGTAATTAAAGTGTTTTCTTTGAAGAGTCTCGTGGAACTGATAACGATTTATAGATAGTGAATTTCAGGACTAAATTGTGTGAGGCGGTTACGGCCAAACAGGCGATTTTGGGCGATTTCAAAGTCGATGCCCTTCTGTATTTTTATGCCTTTGTTATTATTGTGCATTTAATAGATATAGATACATAGTTGGGATCAAGCTGTTTGTGTGAAATGTCATTTTATTACGTTGTGAAAGCTATAAAAGCTAAACTTTAATTTATCATGATAATTTGTAGTTGCTGCGCTTTCGTTTGGCGGTCAGCGATAATTTCTCAGATCGTAATCAACAGACTGACTACAATGACGCACTTCTATGTCAACAATATACAAATTGCTATGTACCTGGCGATACATAACTTTTATGACTATCAACAATGACCTCGAGGGTAAGGGG